>JAAZTK010000709.1:0-18040 GCA_036507255.1 Megalothorax incertus
GGGTCTTTATTGAATTATCGGGAGGTACGGGGAAGAGCTAGAGCATTTAATGCATTTTTTAGCATCCAATCAAACTGAAACACCTTCCAGTAGTTTACTCCAACCGCTGCTACTCTTATTGATTGCGGGACTCGAAAATCAATCCTCATTTATTTTTAATATACACCACCCAAATCCAGCTTTACCTGGCAAACGGGTACAATTCACATTTGAATTCGGGCGTGTGTATTAAATGGAGTCGCGGAGGGATCGCGTGTCGGCTCAAATAAAGAAAAATCCAATTCCTTCGACTCAACTCTGTACAATGCATACCATAATTCCAACTAAATTGCACATGGTATTATGAAAGTCATTTCGTAACTTGTCCTCCGTCAGCCTGCTACTTTTTGCTCTACATTTGATATTCGGATGGAATGATGGAATATTCATAACTGGAAAAAGGAGCATGGGGGAGAGAACAAAGCTTTTGTACGGCACTTTTTGAATTAATACAAATGGATTGAGCCAAAAGTTTCAAAGAATTGCAAACTCCCCGACTTTGTTCTGAAACTCTGAGTCGGAGAGAAGTTCCAGGTGGGTGTATTTCCCCCCTAAACTTGTACAAAACACCCACTTGTCCCACTTCTTCTTATATTGTACACCACCCTCTCATTCGATTATCTATTTGGGGCGAGCTCTTGGTAATCCTTTAGCCCTTTCTTTCGGGACGATAAACCGGGAGAATGGTCGGTCGAATTGCGTTTTATTTTTATTTCGAGGAGAAATTTTTGGACAAAACCCGAACACAAAATGGCCCGATCTTTCTCCCTAATTTGTTTTTATTAATTCCGCTCGATGAAAATGGAACCCGCGATGGCTCCGCTCCGTCCGACTCTCGTCCATTAGTTCCTATATAGCTAATTTACCTCTACCTATAGCTCCAGCTAACTCCTGAAAGGTGAAGCCATTAAAAGTCTACCCATTATCATGCTCAATTAGTAGAATTCTTTATAAACTCGCCGACGACCAAGGGCTCCATTTGAAAATAAAGCAAAATCCAGTCCAAAAAAACCGCAAAAGTTTTTGCAATCAGCCCTTAAAACTTTAAAGCCAAAATCCCCTTCGTGCGTGTTTTTCAGTTTCGAGCGAGGGCTGTTAAATCATGACGAAACTTGAACTATTCCACTGGAAGTTAAAAATGCGCAGAATAATTACTGGGTAGTTGGATCCTAGTGAGTCATTTCGTTCTTATCAGTCAAAATCGGTGGGAAACTGTCCGAGAGTACACTCATTTTTAAATTGCACAATCCTCCTCAGCCAGGTGAGTAATCAAAGCGATTCTTGAGAATCATTGAGTATTTTTCGTTGACCGGAATATTAAATGAATTAAGGTACCTTTAAAATATATGCCCCTATCAAGGCAATCTTTTTAATAGGCTTATCTCGATGCCAGAACTTGCCAAACCTTCATCAAATGCCAAATGCATTTACCCTTTTCAATTGATTGATTTCCAGGAGGTGGACATTTCTATTTCTAAATTCTATTTAGCCAAAACTTGTACCTAAACCTATTGTAAAGAGTACTCTATAAGCTCTCTGCAAGCTCGTAGCTCACCTTCACCTTCGGTAAATCCAATAAATATGTAAACAAGTCGAGAGTGACCATTTACTTTAAAGTCTAACGTCACCGGTCAAACATGTACACACGAAATATTCGTAGATATGCTTTTATATCCAACCTTATGAGAGAAGGGTGCTCATCCTTAGAACCATTTCAATTAATAACCAAATAGAACTCGAGCTTATTCAATTATTCAGTGGGATAAATAAAATATCCCCTCAAAAGCCCCATTATTTGCATAACAGTCCCCGAATTGAACCTGTCCATTCGGGCTTTAATTGATCGGAGACATTTTCAAAACGGAGGAATTCTCTCTGGCTCTTGATGGCTCATTGCAATTAATGAGGAGGGGAATATTTAAGGGACTCTTTAGGAAGTTTGGAAACTTTTCGAGGAGCAATTCCTTAATTATTAAATTAGGGGAACTTTTTTCCGCTCAAGAACCACATCCACGAGAAAACTCCAGATCCGCTCTCGTAGTACATCTTAAAATAAACGCAAGGTGCGCTCCTTCCAGACAAATGGCATCAATTTGCAATGTAAGAAATTTCTCCCTCGAGCTCGAGTAAATTAATTGCAAAGGAGCACCCCCCGGGGGTGCTTGAAAAAGGCTGATTAATAAACACTCATCTTTTGAGGAGGAAAATACCTCTTTTTGCTCCGCGTGTGGATAGCTCACGAGGACCTTGAAATACCAAGAGATATTCTAAAATATAATGTAAAAACACCATACGCATTGTATCGTAATTCAATCTACAAGAATAGCAACAATGCATCCAGTCTATGAGTTGTATGTTTGGCATTGAGACTCTTGAGTGATGTCCCTATTCATTCTTTTTATTCTTGGAATCACCATATTAGTCTTGGTGTATCGGCTATTTTAAAATAATATGACGAGAATATAAAATATGACGATATTGATTGAGAATTTTGATGCAAAAAATTTACCTACAGTATTACCGATACAATATACCATACAATCTATTTATGGCAATTATACATACATTTGTCAATTGTTTTATCATCTCTGAAAAAAGCATACGCAAAATGCAAATTATAATACTATTATCACGATTTGATACCTACGTAGTATTTACATAGATAATAGTACGTCAAAAAGATAACCTGAAAGTTTATTAAAAAATCCATATATTTACTAATACCTAGCCTCTAATCTATCCGTATAAGTATGAGCATATCTAGTCTAGACTATATCCAATAGGTATCCTGATTAGAAGCCAAATATTACACTGCACAGTCACACTTACAAAAACTGAGAAGAATTCCGAAAAAATCTATTTAAAATGGGAAATTCTATTAATTAATTTCAAATTAATTTCGAGAGGCGTCCAAAACATCCATAAATAAAAACCCGAGTGGTGGAGTTTAAAAAATAAAACTTCTGGTTGACACCTCATGACCTGATCAAACCCTAGCTCGAGTGTTTTGAATTTTAATCTTCCTTTTGGCATCTCACACAAGATCTAACTGACCACATACTCGAGAAACAATGGGCTCTTCTGAAGTTGAACCATCGTGACTTTTGCCTATTTTGAAGTGCTCCCGAAAGTTAGCCTTTCTCTAAACAATACTCGAGATACTCGTAGTAATATGATAAGTAAGCCGAAATGTAAATCAAGTTATCGCTTTCTTTTCATTTGGACCAACTCAACTGAAGGGAGTTGAGAGACACTTGTGTACTTCCTCCTCTTGCTCATCCTACTCCTCCTAATTTCAAAGGTGGTCCCTGCTTAAAATACATAACTTGTGATTAGGTGGGAATTCGAGGTAAAGGATCGCAAGGGTTCCACTGGGAAATCAAGAGGATTTGCATACAACAAGTGTACCTGGTCCTAATCCAATGTATTACCATAATAATCGTATATTAGATTTATTAGACGGGGAATTAGCTGCTCACCCAATGGAGGTATACTCGCAATTCTCTACGCCATTTGCCATCTGGTCTTCCCACCAATTCCCCCCATCCTCCTCCGCCGAGTACAATCGTAGCAAATTAATGCTTGAGCAACCCAAACAAACGGATCTTAATATACCTTGGGTTGTAAAGGAAGGAGAATGGGCTCGAGAGGGAGAGTGAAGCGATAAACATCTAAGCTAATCCGATTCACCCCCTTTTAGAGAGTAAAAGGATAGCAAGTGCCTTTTCCATATTTTTTTGGCATATTGCAGACCATGAATTGTAGAACAGCTATTAAATTGACATCTTCTTACAAACATATATGTTTAAGTGTAGCAAATTCAAATATCTGTAGCAAGGGATCAAATTAATGGGTTGGAGTGGGATGTTAATTGGGGCAAGTGGAGGAGGAGGACGTGGAGGATACGCAATCCTTTAGAAGGCGAGCAATTAGTCTTACATTACAGATTGTTAAATAGCTCATTTGGCGAAAAACCGCCTGAAGGGGGACAAAGTCTCATCTTTGGTGTGTAAACAAAACCAAACAAAAGTGCATTCCCAGGAAGCTGCAGATGATTAAAAGTGAAATGAACGCCCACCCAGGGGATGAGCATCTGCAGCGTATTTCCTAATCTTTGCCAAAGCCAAAGAATATTTCCAATCTTTTTGCAAAATCCACACATTGTTATGTAAATCCCGGCTTCCTCAATCCAACTCCAATTAGTCAGCTCCTTTGAAACTCGTTCACAAATCGAAGGATTACCTAAGCACTACTCCCCATATGTGACACACTATCATAATTCTTACGCGCCACCATTCATTTCAATTATAAACCCATTAGCTCAGAAATCCATCCATCCGAGAGTTAGTGTCACTTTTGTTGGGAAATAGCGATAGTAAATATGGTCAGTTCCCCCTCATATTCTTCATTTGCATAAGGCTAATGGGGAATTTATTGTTTTGACTTTCGAGAGAAATCGACGCATCATTAGAGCCACTTGAGCACACTATTGTAACTTTTGTAATATCCGGATATATTTTAAATCAATTAGTTTGGAAGATTATATCTTTATTGGCTTAAGGAAGATCGAGATCGAATCAGTCGGGTTAAAATCTTAGGCCGAAATGGACAAATTCTTCATTCTGCGCCCATCTAATTAAATAAAATTGTGTTCATTCTTGCACCTTTGGGAGTCGGGTGAGTTTTAATTTACATAAAGTTGAGGAAATTAGCGAGAATTTTAAGGTGAAAATTATATTAACCCTTTTTAAGTTGAGGGAACAAGTGCAAAAGCATTGATATTTCATAACATTGCATAATTAAATGCGTTCAGGGTATACGGTGGGTAAGCAGACTATACTTCCTTGGGAAAAATGAAACTGAAAGGCTTAACCAAGTTCAGATCGAGGGCCTATAGTGTGTATATTTTGACGTGGCCGGAAATGAGAAGCTCCTCTGAGCAGCTATTCACGAGATCAGATTATGTACGAGCCCCCAATCTTAATTGGCAATTTATTAACGGGTCGTTTTCGCGCTCGGTTTCATGCAAAATGAAACTACAAAGTACAAAGTGACAGTTCGTTAACCCTCCCCCTCTCTCGCTGACCAGGTTGACCGCATTCTCTTCTTCCTAAAATTAAAAGATGAGTTTCTGCGGTGAGAACTCGTCGGACCGAAAGAGTTGATGGTTGCGTGCTCGGAGTTCTCCTCTGAGGAAGTTGAAATGTTGAAAGGGAGAGGAAATGAAAGGCCTAGCATTACAAAGAGTAGACTGAGATGGACATTGCGTCCATCCATCCATTGTTGACCATCACTTGTCCTCCTCCATCTACTATATTAAACCCCAAGGCCCTCTTTTTTCATTTACAAATCATCCGAAATTCCCAGGGGTATTGTCAACGTGGGAGTCACTCGTTCTTACGACTCTATTAACATTGCAACCATCATTAATATGATATCAGCCAGTACAAGGAGAATTGCATAAGATATTCTTAATGAATTCAGCTCATGTAATTAGCATGTCAGTTTGAGAATTGTATTGTATTTGAAAATGTCATTACAAAGTAGTATTACTAGATATTATTGTATTATGAGAGTATGAATGACAGATCCAAAGGAAGCTTATTGATAAGGAGCTGCGAGCAGAGTCTGCTGAGCTGGACTCCAGGAAATGAGCCAATTTATACATGCTTATATGGAATTGGACCCCATATAGGCCCAGATTCCTCTGAATTTCACTCCAGTCCCTTTTTATCACTCGTCCAGACGTTCTGTGACCCTTATAAGTTATACTCTTTACCAATATTAGTAGTATTCTGAGTCTAACACTCCTCGCATTTGAAATTAAGTGAACGGCAACTCATAGTTTGCGAGTAATTGGAATTGGAATCGACCAAACTGCCGGCAATGGGTTCACGACACCCCCCTATTTCAAGGTATTCTGATATTCATACGGATATTTACTTATTGATCGATTTGCTAGCTAAAGGAAAAGTAGTAGTTGCTGGAAAAGTGAATAGGTTCGATAAATGCAAATCCATCTTTATCTCTCGACTGAGCCAGCCTCGAAGCAAAAGAGATCGGCCACATATTGTGTGTCTGCAAACTCTTTCCGCTCGTAAATCTCTTTCACCCACATTCAGAATACATGGAGAGATACAGGCGATATTCGAATACACTTCTTAAATCCACTCACAATTCCCAGCATTTTGAGCCAAAAACTTTTCTGGAACTGGAGAAGAAGAAAGTTGAGAAAAATGGAAGAAAGGCCATGTCATGGACTCTCTCTCAGCCCCTCGCAGATCACTTACTTCTCACTTAAGTTGTTAAGTGAGCTTCCCACCAACGCGAACCACCTCGAGGGAAACTAGATACTTTTTTCCCCGNGAAACTAGATACTTTTTTCCCCGGGTGAATCGATATTCCGCGTGGGATCCCTCGGGACTGTTTAACCTCTTGAGGAACCATTATGCTTTGCTCACAACTCTTCCTCCTCTCAATTCATACCCGTTGCTCACCGGGTATTAATAAAAAAGTATATGTCCTGGCCGAGTAAATAAATCCTAGATAAAATGCCCATCCTCATCATGATTTATCACTCTTTACCCTAGCCTTTTTGGATCGGAGGATATAAAAGATGGGGCGGGAGGTGGGGTAATCCCAGAGATATCTTGAGGCTTTGAAAAGCTTTGTCAATGTGTGGTTTACGTGTCATTTGAGAGTGTCGAGAGTCGAGTCTGGGGATTTTGGCAAACATATTACTAGTATTAATATTTGCACAAGTTATATAATGTGCGCAATTAGGAACATCTCATGCGGAAAGAGATTTGAAATTTGAATATTCAATAGGTAATCTTTACGAGCTGACCAGTAAATTTCTCAAATGATACAGGAGGGCTATTTAAAACTCATTTAAAGACAAGTGCTGCAGACTTTCTTCAAGGACGAACCGATTTAAATATTTGAATTGGCAATTTTATTGGACATGTGCCTAGGACGAGTATCCTTATAGGCAGAAAAATTTAAAATTTAGACATAAATTGAAAAATGTGCATTGTGCATCACTGCATTCAAATTTGATAAGATCTTTGGCATAATGAGGATTTGGTAATTGAACGAGGATTAATTGAGAGTCGATGACAAAGGATCCTTTCACTTGTCACCCCCACGGAACCCTACTTTTGCCAATTTCACATCATCAAATTACCTAAAGTCCTCAAAAGTCCTCAAAAACTTCTTCAAAAGACTCGCTCTTGACCTCAGCGTGGTTCTCGTGAAATTCCGAGAAGGGATCCCAGGGAGTGACTCTTTGTGGAGTCATTTTGAGGGGAGATCTTGGCCTTAATTGAATTGAGCAATTAGGTTTAAGGAGATTCTTCGGCGAAAAACTTGAGTCTTTCATGAAAAGATCACGTTCCGTCGACACAAAACAAAAATGGAACATGTCCCCAACGAGTGTGCATCGAAAGGATTCAAAGTCCTTAAGAAATCATTTGTTTAAATATTTAACCCCTCGCTCGATCCATCGATCCAATCCCCCAAATTGGTCAGAAATGGACTTTGATCAAACTTTGAAGAGTTTGCCCCTAAAGTACTTTGTAACTCAAAAGCTAGTGCTACTTTAAATTATGTAGGAGCTCCCAATTAATGAATAATTAACTCTAAAAATCTATTGATTTCTTCTTCTTTTTTTACAGATGACTGATGGCTACTGCGATGAGACTGCGATGCATACATACGTGCATGGTCCTAACTGTCTTCGGACTCCTCCTCGTCTACTCCGCCTTCCTCACCACATCCTCTTACCAGGAGTCTTCTTCAGATGGTAATTTTCAAATATCCCACAATATATTCCATTGCCCCTAGTTAAGAAAACAGTTTTTTTTGTGTTGCGAATGGGACAGCCTTGAGGCATATATGTTTATTTTTACCCAGAGTGAATTCAATGTCTATTTTGAGAGTTGAGCTCTGAGCCTCTAAGCCTAATACAACATGTCCTTCCACCTTCGGCCAGAGCTTTAGGAGCAAACAAGTCAGGTTAACCAATACAAAGTCTGAGAGAATCCACTCGGGTTACAATCTTAAAAAGTCCCGTTAATTCAAAGAATTAAAGGAATGCGGTTATGCAATCCCTCGACTCATCAGGAAACTCTGGCTTTGATCAACTCAAAATCTAAATACATACAAGCTTTAAGAATCTTTTCCATTCAATTTATATGCAATGTGTTCTAAAATGTTTTGTTTTTTTGTCCATATTTGCTTGATTTGGCGCACATAGGAGGAGGAGAAATTCTAACTTCAGGGACATCAGCACTCCGCCTCTTTTCGGCGGGCAATTATAGTCTACCTGGATTCCTCCCACTTCCGGATACTTCAGTTCCACAGCCACTCCCACCCTCAGAGACAGCCTCCTCGCCCTTTGTACCCCAGGAAAGGTCATCCGCTCCTCTTACTGTTGATGGTACGCTTTCAATCAAATATACGATATATGAATTTGTCATTGTCTCAAAATAAAGGGTTAAATCCCAAAAGGAATTCAGAGTTTCTACCAAATCCCGCCTAATTAACCATCCTACGTAGTAGCTAGCACGGAGAGCACAAGAAGCCCAATTAAGCTCAGGATTAGTTTAGGGATTTGCGGGAACGTACGCCTCTTCTCTCCGATAAATCAGCCCACTTTACATAAGGATTAGATCCAAAGAATCGGCAATTATTCAGTAGACCCCAATTTCCCCCCTTTTGAATTCCCCCCAATCCATTTGAATAACAATACGAGCAGAATGCCAGAAATGAACATATTGTAAAATCACACAAATCCCACACAAATATTATGCAAAATGCCAAAAATGTCTCTTTTTTCTGTGTACTCGTTTTTAGACGTCTTTCAAGTGTCTCAATTGTCGTTTTGTCGTCTAACTTTTTTTGCATAGCTGACTTACGCAATTTAAGCGATAAGAGTAGCGATATTGAGAGAAATCAGCAAATTCTGCGTCGATATAATGAGTTTTTTGGTGGCTGGATTGACAAATTGGCAGAGGGGCAGATTCGATTAGTTGAGGAAGTGTACTGTACGAAAAGTTAATTGCGAGTCAGACCCGGATCTGCAGGTTTTCACATTCTCAATCTCTCTTCTTTTAATTCTCACTTCGAACTACCTTTCAATTAATATGTATGAAGATGCTCCCCCTCACTTTTTTGCCCCTTTTTGGCGTGAATTCTAGTTATTGGAATTGGGGTGAACGGGTTATAATGGCTATATTTGACTTTTACTGAATTTACAGGGGATTATAGCAGTGGGAGGAGTAGGTCAGAGGGGTCGCAGGCCGACCTCATCAACCCAACCCTCATCCAAGGGGCTCAGACTCTCCAAGGGCAGCCCTCAAGCCCCCTCATTGAGCACCTCCAGAGTCAGAGGTTACCTCTGACTGCCGTCATTGCCAAGACTGCTCCCCCACCCCCTCCTCGAAGACTCCCCGCGGATCCCGCCTCCAAAAATGCTGTTTGGACCCGGGATATTTACGAGCCCGGATTTATTAATCCGAATCCGGGGCTCTGCCCGGCGGATGGAGCCGACATCAGACTGATTGTAAGATCGGGAATTAAATCTTATTGACTTTTAATAATTTTTATCAATTTTACAGATCCTCATCACCTCTGCCCCAGGGCATTTTGCAGCAAGAGACGCTATCCGCTTGACCTGGGGCCACTTCTCTCAAAGGACTGATGTCTCAATGGCCTTTGTTCTAGGTCAGTCTAGCTACTAATTAAGCACGACTTCCTGCTGCTTCTAGCTAAATATCCCACCCAATTAATCTCCCATAAATATAATTGGCATCCGGTACACTCTCACTTCTTAATCTAATCAATCGGACACTTGAACCTTTGAACTGGCCACGAATCAGCGTTCATTAGGGCGAGCCCAAAAGGTCGCCTCCACAGCTCATAAATTCATTAGCAATTGACGCTGCCGAGTCGAGTCATAAGCTATTGGCTTAATGGGCGAGTTCAAGCAATTGGCTAAACAGTTAAACACACTTGCGCCTGTTTGTACAATCAATTTTGACAAATGACCCAACCCTCAATTAGCTGAATGTTTTACAAGTTGTTCAGTTGACCCATGGGATTGAGGAACCTTGAGAAATCAGAGATCACAAATTAATTGGGACTTGCTCAACGCACCTTTCATTCGGCAACCACCGCCCCTCTTAAATGTCATTAATTTAATTGCAAATTCAACAAAAAAAAATTAGCAATGATCATAGGAAAAAAATTGTAGGATAAAAAAATCTCTTGACCAGATTAAAAAAAATGAATTGTATGATAAATGACAATTGAGTAACAAACCTGCCCCGATTACTAGTACTTCCAAATGTGAGCATTTAATTTTGCCAATAATATTTACCTATATTATCAAGTTGGCAATGTTGCAGAGCTCGAATGCAAAAAGAGCCGAGTTCAACCTTTCAAAGAATCAAGTAACGGTAACTTTCACCTTGTCCAACTAGCCCAACTAGCAGCTTGGACCCAGAGAAGAAGATTATAGATATGCACATATGAGAAGAAGATTAGAATTAGGATATACACATATAAGAATATGCAAATCCCTTATATAGACACGTTGCTCTAAAGAGATTCAAGATTACTCACAAATATAACAATGCTTGAAGCTAACTCTATTAGAAATAGAGTTGGACAGGAGCAAGAAGGGGGAAGATTTGTTAAAGAAGAAGAAGAAGATTCTTTCTCGAGGCTATATTCATTTATTCAATGGTCGATATAGCGAACAAATATAGCGTCAGTTGATTCTCGAGTTCATTGTGTGCAATGGCTAAGGAGTAGAAGAAGAAGAAGATTCTTTCTCGAGGCTATATTCATTTATTCAATGGTCGATATAGCGAACAAATATAGCGTCAGTTGATTCTCGAGTTCATTGTGTGCCATGCAATGCCTTTAAGAGTTCCGAGGCTGAGAGAATCCCCTGAAAGAAGTATGATTTATCCTCAAAGTTGGCTAATTAATTGCCCTAAAGTGCACAAAGATTCTCTTCCCCCGAAACTAGAATTTGTATGGATATTTATTGGAGTTTGGAACAAACAACACATGCTTTCCATCCGTAGGTACCTTGTACTACCAAAGATAGAAAATCCCAAAATTATCTACTCTTTGGGGGATGCAAAAAAGAGCCCATAAATCTTGCTAATGAATTTGTTATAAACTACTGGGGTGCTGAAATCATTTAATTCAAATCAATTTGCATATACGGATATTTTATAGGAACTTAGGAAGTAAATTGAAGGACTTTAGAGCTTGTATATTTCCCCTAATTTTAATTAATTTCATTTAAGACTTTAAGCTGTTTAACTAATCTCATTTGAAACCTTTGGGTGGGCAATTTATTAATCAGGATTCAGGAAGAACAAAATGCAAAACTCACATGAGAGCGAGCCTGTGAGGGAAAGGTAGTCGCGTTAACTCGATGCTTAAAAATCTCATGTAATCTGATTACAGACGATCTGATACAATTCTACATGATTTACATACTGATAAGAAGGAGGAGGAGGTTGGTTGGTTGGAAGAAAAAAAAAGGTTTTCCTTCAGGAAGCAGCCTCACAACTTTTGCATATCCGCATAAGCGATTACATACATTTTGTACGTCTAATAGCCCCTTTTTACGAGCCAAATCAACCATTATTTATGATTCGAATCAATAACATTTAGCCAAGTAGCCATTTAACCATTTTAGCTGGTGTTTTGCCCTATACTTGTCGATAATTTGAGCCAATTTACAGATACAAGCGGCCAGAATTTGCATGCAGTATGTGCATATATTGGTTATATAGGTTTCTCTTTCAATATTTCAATTTCCTTCTGTTTAAAAAAACAATTTATGAGTTTAATAATACAACCTTCGAGAGTTAAAAGGGATCTCACGACGCTATATTCATATGAGGAGGCTTGGACCCATTTAACATTGAAAGAAAGAGTTAATTTGCTCATTTCGCAACCCGAAACCTCCTCCTCCTCATTTCATATTCATGTGCATAAGCAAACACACAATAGGATTTAAATGAAATGCGCATCTTTTTTACACACTGACGGAGGGGCCATTTATCAGAATTAGAAAGATATTTACTCAATTTCAGCCCTTTCAGGGGAAAAAAGACTTTTTAAAAAAGGGGATTTTGAATTTAAAAGAGATTCGTGGGTGGGAGATTATAGACAGAAGCACGTTTTTCATATGCCATTATGATGGAGGAGGTGGATGTGAATTTTAATTTTTATTGGGGATTTGAATTTTGCAGGGAGGACGGAGAATGAGACTCTCCTGGAGAGATTGGAGCTGGAGAAGCGCCTCTACGATGATCTGATCATCGCATCTTTCATAGGTGAGTTATAGATTCAATTTGGATGATTTAATTCTAAATATTTTCATCTTATAGACTCTTACGATAACTTAACCCTGAAGACGATGGCATCAATGGAGTGGATAGATGCTTATTGTAATCAATCCGACTTTGTACTAAAAACGGATGACGATATGTTTATTAATGTGCCAAAACCTACTTGCCTTTATCGACAAAATTGAGGTGAGTTTTTTTAGGGGAGATTTAAATATTTTGTAAAAAAAACTCAATTAGAAATCTGTGTTCCACCCCCGGAAATGACATTTGATCTTAAACTGTCTCACGAGAGATGAGATGAGATTTGAGTCAAGTTCGCAATCAACTTTTGATTTCTCTCTATCTCCTTTTGTGTGCAATTAAAACCTACCTTTTTTATTGCAAAAAAACAATCCCCTTAAACAGTTCTTTAAGAGTTGAACTTTTCTAGCGAAAGATGAAATTTAGAGAGTTTTAGAGCCGGTTATCCAAGTCAAAAGAAGCCCAATTTATTTATTGTTGACGCTGAATGCACACAGGGTTTAAAAATCTAATTGAATTTGAGTGCACAGACGCCATTTATTTTATTGCATTTTAATGCACGTGGAATCGTATTAACATAAAAGATTTATTGTAGGCATGCCTTGTATTAGACTTTGAAATTGTATACTTATTAATTGAAAAATCTTTACAGGATGGTGATCGAAAGGAGCCCAAATTTTATGGTAAATGATGAGTATCTCAATTGCAATAATCATAAAAAATTCTTTGAAAGCTAATCCTTATCAAATTGCCCTAAAAGGTCGCCTCGCTCGAAAATGGAAGCCAGTTCGGAACAAAAAGTCCAAATATTATATATCTTTCCAGCAATTCCGAAAAACGGTGAGTTTTATCATTCTTCAAATCAAATTCTAAATAATTGTAATTTGCAATAATTGAATAATTACGGTAGGTGTACCCTGACTTCACTACGGGGCCCGCTTACCTCTTTAGCTCCAGGATAGCTCGACCCCTCTTCGATAAAGGTACTACTTTTTCCATTATAAAAAAAATACAAGCCATGTCATTTGCAATCAAGTAAGTGAGTAACAAAGCCACATTGGCCTGCACTACTTAATTTGAATGGTAAACGGATCGAGTGTCTAATGATTAATTGAGAGCCAGGATTAAGGAACGGAACTCTTTTGAATTAAATCCACAAGCATTCCAAAGTGTAGAGATTCCAAAGTGTAGAGTGATTCCCACACAATTACAATAACAAATTGGAAGGATCTCCTCCACTCTTAGGATAAAAAAGTGCAGATTCCTTTAAAGCAATTTAGAAATAAATTCGCAAAGCTTTAATGCAAATCGCTCCTAGTTTTTTTATTGGTTTGCACGAGAAATGCGGCCGATCCGCTTGAGGAGACGCCTTTTTATGCAATCCCTCCTCCCCACTAAATGTGATTGATGGGGAAACTGGGCACAAATGTTCCTCCTCCTCCTCCCTCTCACTTTCATACACACTTTTTTTACCACCTTTTTTATAATTGCAGGCCAAAATAATTATTATGCATTTTCAAAACAATCTGAATTAATTTTATAGGGATGGAGAAAACTTATCTAAAGCTTGAGGATGTATTTACCACCGGAATTGTAGCCCAAGAGCTTGGAAATCAAGTAAGATTCTTTGACTTTAGCCCGAATTCTAAAGGTTCAAACTCTATATTCAAACATTAGGCGAATGAACATTGGAGATTTTGCAAACAAAAAGGTGAATTTTCATAAGACAGGCTTCTGCGCCCTCAACAAGCTCATAAGTATGCATATGGTAGCATATCACGAGCAATTTGAGCTATGGAAGAAGATCCTTGATCAAAGGTATGCTCAAATAATTTGAGTCAAATTATACGACCAGGATCATATTTCAACTAAACTTTGACCTTTTTTTTGACTTTAGGACCAAATGTAAGGTGATTTACAGTGCAAAGTCAACTCTCCCCAGTTCCTCCGCAGCCCCATCCAACGCGAGCGTCAGCCTGACCTCCTCCTCAGGCAAAACAATCGCTAAATAACAAATATTTCTAGAGAGTTAACAAAGTTGAGGGTGACCCCGAGGCGAGGTTCCCTACCAATCAACCTCGGGCCACCAAGTTCCATCTCTCTCTCCGTCGATTATTAACGAGCACAAGACTCGAATCAAATCCCACCCGTGATTTGACTCAATCACTCCCCAATGGGGACTTTTGTTCCACCCGAATTCGGAATTCAGGGAAGGCCAAGCGAAAGAGGAAAAAGGACGCCTGAAGCGGGGAATATTCATCTGGAAATATTAAGAGCCGGATTTAGGGGGAAACTTTTACTTCTTCGGAGAAAAAAAGGAGAGAAAAAGTTTTGCTATAATGCGATGGCCATATTTCATCATTCAGGATCAGATCAGGAGCTGGGGGGAAAAAAGTAGCCAAAATGCCTATTAATGCACCGGGCCCCAACATAACAATTTCTATAAAAGAGCCGGAAAAAAAACACGCACTCAATGTCTCAAGTGGCTATTCGGGTACTAGTACAACTTTGTTCAAGAGGTGCAAGGATTAGATTTGCGAATGATTGATCAGACATCTTTCCCCAATGGAAATCCTCAAAAAGAAATTACAACAAAAGCATGGTTATGGTGGTGCAGGAATTCTTCTTGAGCGAGGAGTCCCTGAAAATTCACACAGACTGATGACATAAAAGTTTGACAATCCCTCAATGTAAATATTTATATATTTTAAGCCATCCCCACCCGCCATAGCCGTAAATTGAAATAGGGGTGACGTGTGAGTTGCATTTGAAATGCATATATCCCGTGTTCACATTTGCACTCGAATATTATAAGCTAGATTAGAACTATAGGTAAAGTAGTATATTCAAGTACCTTATTTATTATTTTAAGTATGGATTGAATGCACACGTTTCGCTCATTAGCTATTAGATTATTATATATTGGAATGCATTTACCGTCTTGCTCGCATTTCGAGCATTTTAATGTTGTTTTATATTGATTGCACTGTGCCAGGAGGGACTTTTCTCAATGTTAGCTATACCTTTACTGATAGTATAGATAGAACTCTAGTATATTATTGTAGAAGTGTATAATTAGCATAAGATTAAAAGATAAAGTGATTAACCGACAGCGATATTTCTAGTAGTAGTGTATGACAGAAGGAAAGTACATACTTGTAAAGTTGTCGTACTTCGTTGGACGGTAGCAGCCTAGCAGGAACACATTAATTACAGCATAGGTCCTGGGACAAAGGAGAGTAATTGGAGATTATCTGAATGGACATCTCATAAAACAACCATCAAATATTTATGTATTCTACTTATAGTTATCGTAAGAATATGGAAAGAACGCATACCATTTTATATTTAGCTTCTATGTATAGTTGTAGTATTACAGATGTAATTTACAGTTTTACTATTAGTCTCAGCCTGCGATATCACCCAATGTAAATATTAAAATGTTATACACGATATACAATCACACGTTAAAATGAGTCTGGGGAGAAAGTGTATGATTTGCTCAATATTATTAACAATATTCTAAGAACTAATTTACTAATATTTAATATTAGACCCCGTAAAAGATCGAAGGCTCCAAGAGTGAAAAGATTTACGAATTAATTAATGGCCATATATGCAACTCACATATGTAATCCCAAAGCTATTATTACGGAATCGGATATATTCAAAGGGTTGAAAAAATTAAAATCAGAGAGCCTTAACAGATTTTTTTAATCGAGGGAGAATGCCGTCCGTAAACTATATTACCCCGATATCCGTATATGGCATTTTTGCACCTGCAGAATTTTATATTAATTGTAAAATGCAAAAATATCCATACTTTTTAATTAATCATAGCATAATTGTAATATATTAGCGTAGGTAGGTTTTAGAGCGAGTTAAAGTTAAATATTTATGAGTGTAAAGCAATGATTGCAGGAATGCGAGGGTGTAATTACAATATTATAGGAAAAGCCAGGTGCCATTTATAAACTTAGAATTAGTTAAATATAAATACAATTAATTAAATGTTAATGCAATTAGGTTTAAAAAATAAATTAATTAGTGAAAAGTTTCGGCTCAAAAATCAGTCAAATCTGCACTCGTTTTAAAAAAATTGTTGAATTTAGATTTAAAAAAATAAATAAATCGATTAAATGTTTTCTACGAAGCAAAAGAGAATAAAATGTTTAAAAATCTGAACTGGCAAATCTTTTATAATCTTTTATTGAAATTAATTGTACTTTTTTTTGAAAATTTTAATTAATGATCTGACAAATGATAGATAGATTTTACAAATAGATGCATTCTGCTTATTTCTCTTTCTGCACTCGAGTCATAATATTAAATAGCTTCGAACATTTAACCTATAATAGTACAAGTCCCTTAAAAGTCTAATTCCAAACCTATACCTTTTCCTTAAAAATATTTTTGCACCTTAATTAATCGAATAAAGCACTTGAACATTTGCATAGTCTTACATATCTAATTCATATAAATAAATTACTCGTTAGTCGCTACAATAAGATGCTAATTTATCGATAGATCTGTATATGGGGAGTCGAAGCGCACCCTTGTCATTTGAATTCAACATGTCCTCAAGTTCCTCAAGTCAGACGTTGTTGCAGACGGTCGAAGGATGCCATACAATTTGGGATTCATGTAATGTATTTAAAATATAGTCAACTTTTTTTATCTGTCAAAGAGCCCTGGGGGTGACAGGTATTCGTATGCATCTTGATGGGATTCCAATTGCAAATGCCTAACTGTTTTCGAAGAGAGGCTCTCACCCCTTACAAAAGAATAGGTACTTTTACAATTACAATGTATTGAAGATGACCATTTTATCACCTCTCCGCAATTCAAATTCCATTACTTGAGGCTACTGGTGCCGTATAACATGTTAAATGTATCAAATTATTCTATACATAGCTCTCGCTAATATTTTGCAAGACTGCAGCGTGAAAGGCTTTTTTTTATACTAGTAGAATCTACAAAGTTAAAGCATATAAAATATTAATATGCGGGTCGTACAATATATAAATCCTCGGGGTAATTTTCTATGTGAAAATACTTAACATTTTGTTAGGTATATTCGTACTACACACTCATACATATATCGTCCTAATACTCTAGTACTATAAGATCTTTGTCCCTTACTTTAAAAAAAATATTAATATACCTAAATATCTAAATATACAAGTCATACTAATAGACTCTATCTTCTAGGTACACAGTAACATAATGTAATACTACTATATTAAATTAACTAGGATAAGTAGACTCTGGATTCCTGGACTCAGCTGCAAAATGTACAAAAGAAGATCCTCTCGCCTATCCTACCCCATACACAAATTAAACACCTTTCTCACCCGCATATTTATGATTATACTTGCAGCTCGGGACAAACACGAGAGACAAATAACGGGGGAAGAGGGGGGCTAATTACTTTCGAAGGAACAAGATTGCTCCCCAAACACCCATAATTCTATTTCTATTTTCTACGGATAGTAGTACTCTAGGCAGGCCAGTCTATTCAGTATACTCCATTGTTTTGATAAACTCTACGGCAGAGCAGAATTGTGTCCACCAATACTGATCCTCTCCAGATATCTTTC
>JAAZTK010000710.1:0-18036 GCA_036507255.1 Megalothorax incertus
TTTCTTCAAAAAAAAAAAATCATACATCCCATAAAACCTACAAATAAATTTCATACAAAATTAAATCGTATCAATCATTTATTTAATATAAATATACCATGTTGCATAATGACTGCTGACCTTTTCCTCTTTCCTTTATTGGCATTCTTGACTTTTTTACTAAAGGGGATCCTAAAAGCCGTCAGCAAATATCCTGCAATTTAATAATAATAAGATCCTTAAATTTTTATATTATAATAGAAATTTTTTACCATCATAAGTCTCGATTTCTACGCATTTTATAAAAGAATTAATTATTAATTATAAACAGCAAATATACTGTATGATATATATACTGTATTGTATAATACAAACCATGAGCTTCAAACGGGTAACCTGACATAATTTTATCAAATTTTTGGGTTGGACAGTAAACATTCAATTGCATTTAAAAATAATGTTAATATTATATCATATTCCAAATTTATTTTTTTATTTTTTAAATAAATTAATTGGTCATACCATGCTTTCCAATAAAGTGATCTGTCCGCGCTGTAGTCTCAGGATTTTCTATGTTGATAAATAATTGGATAAGTTCATGAAGTGATAGCCCTAAATTCGCACATGCTTGGCTGGTTGAATATTAAAATAATATTAAAAATATTTGTATAAAAAAATGTAATTTACTCGCTAGAAATTGGACAATCGGGAGGTGCGAGGGCGGTAAAGAGCGGATGATTTAATATTGGAAGAATTTTTGGAAGCTGGTTAAATTTAAATGAAGGAATAGAAACTGGAGGTGGCCCCTTTGCTTTGGACTTTGATTCAGGTTCATTTTCATCCAATTGATCTAGTATCGCAATTTCCGTGTCCTTTGGCTTTAAAGCTTGCATTATCTTTAATGGATTTAAATCATTTAAAATGGAGAATCGTGGAAATGATTCAAAAGGATTATAAAGCTTGAGTGGACCGGTTGATTTAAAAAGTATATCCATTGGGTTAATGTCCTATATTTAAAAAAAATAAAAATGAGCTTATATTTTAAATTATTTTCTAACGTTCTTATATGGAGCGTAAGGATATTGAAAATTATTGCTTTGCAGAGGCAATATTAACATTGGAGAAATAGTTTGATAATGAATAATTTCTCTGTTTCTAAAATATAATATAAAAAAGAAAATATTTTTTTTCAATATATAATACATGAATCTTACATACTCGTTTGAATGATTTCCTGGCTTGAATTTATAATTTTTAGCTTTTTGTCGATTCTCATATTTTTCTAAAAACTGGAATTAAATAGAATAATAATATAATATTCTTTAATCATTTAGTATTAGTATCCGTATTTACATGATAATATGTTTTCATATCCATTGAATCTGATCCCGAGTTAATATTGGGCATATAAAGAGACATTTTTGAGCAATCGTTGTGACAAGGAATATCTCCTAAATGATTTAAATTTGCCTAAAACATATTTCTTTGAAATAGAATTTGGCTAACGGTAAAATAATTTTGAATTTTTAAAACAGCTTCGGGTTATTATTCCATTAATAATTTGTTCTTCACAAGTTTTGTTTGATTTCAACTTGGGCTAAATATTTCGGGATATATTTTAAATGTGAAAAAAGTAAAAATAATTTTTAAATGCAATATTTACACACATCTACAAATCCTTCAAAAATTTCAGTGCTATAAGTATTAAAAACCAATTCAGCTGGATATTTTGCAATAGAGTTTGGAGATATGTTTGTATATGAAATCTAAAACATAAATTTGAAACAGCATCCTGATTTCGAAAAATACATAAAATTTAAACATAAATTGATACTTACATATTGTATATTATTTTTATATTTTGGTTGCAATTTGAGCAGCTTCAATATTGGAGGATCCTCTTCATCTTGACATGTTCCAATGAAAATAAATTTGGTGTGATTTGTGATTTTTATCATGTAGTCGATTGAGGCTTATATTTAGAAAATTAAATTTTACTGAAATAAATTATATTTTAATCAAAAAATTGGAACCTGCAATATCATTAGGATTAATTTCTTTCCTTTCAAAATTGATATTTTGTAAAATTGTTCAATAAATATAAAATCAAATACTCAATATGTAAATCATCGGTTGTCAAATTTTTATTCTTATGAGAATGTTTTCTTGAATTTTTCATCCAAACATCAAACCCTTAAAAAATGATTTCACTTAAATTTGTTTTTAAATTTACGATATTTACCTTGATCTGCCAGATTTAAAGCTATATAATTATAAAATTTAATTAGCTTAAAATTTTTGAAAAATATTATTAGGTATGTACGTAAAATCTTTTCTCTATCCAGTGTAAACCTAAAATTAAAATATAAAATAAAATTTTATTTGGTTATATTATTTACTCTCATACCCATATAAAAATCTTACCAAAAGTTTGAAGACATGCCTTTATTCATAAATGCAATATTAGATTCACTTAAGCTAAAATAAAAAATATATAAAAAAACTTGCATGATTCATGCATTATTAACACTGGTGTTTTATTTGATAGTTGTTTTTCTTTTATTTTTGGACTTTCGGGTATTCGTATCAGTGCTAAATTAAACCCATCTCCGGAATTTATATTTTCATGTAATTCACTCGGATATCCATTTAATTTTATATTTTCCAACTAATAAAATTTTGCTTAGGGTAAATAATAGCTTTTTAAATTGATTATATTAAATTATTACGGTCAATGTAATTTCAGAGACATTACAATTTTTTCCGAAACATTTTTGAAGATTCAAATTCTGTGTAGCAATTTCATTAAAACAAAAATTAATCACACTGAAGAATATAATTAAAATATATGAGAAATTGATCATTTCTTAAAGCAACATCTGAAAAATTGTCAAATAAAAAGAATTTAATACATAGAAGAAAGTAATTATTTTAAATTTTGAAGCTTTCTATGAATATAGGAGAAGAGAAAGTGTACTACTGAATTCATATAATTAGAATTTATTACACTAAAAATGTAAATAAAATGTAAAATTTTGTAATTATATATTATTTTTATTACATAATATAATCACGGTAGTAGTACTGTTAACCTTTATTTATACAATACTCGTTGTATGAAAAAGCTTATTTGGGTATAATTATTCAATTTAATTACACACAATTATTTAGAATAAATGTTTAATATTTTTTGACTTCAATCATAAAAATTTTAAAGAATTTTCCATCAATTCTTCATTTAATAATCTTTTTATTAGTAATCTTTTTAAATACGATAAAAAGATAAAATATATAGTACTACTTACTACATCTCGTAAATCAATCTATAGATCTTATCCTTAGAATACATAAATTAAAATTCTATGCATAGTTAATCAATTAAACCCCTTAACCTCGAACCCAGTAATTTTATAAATTAGTCCCCAGAAATTCAATATCTTCATATTTAAATGTTCATCTAAAGAAATTGGACATTTGGTTTGAAATAAAAATTTACATTTCTTTTCACCATATAAAGTTCCATCTTCCGCTGCTTTTGAAAACATCCTAAATAAGCTTTTATTTAACATATCATTTCGCGTTGAATTTAATCCCATTTTTAAAGCTTTAATTTGATTTTTTAGATCCGCAACATGTGATAATTTGCGACTCTTTAAATTTGGAAGAATCATTTCAGAAATTGGGAAATATTTTTGTGGATCTGCAGCCATTTCGCAAATAACTCTTTCCTTGCAAGATATTCCTTGAATCTGATTTGAAATATTGTAATCTGAGATTAATTGAATTTAATAAAAAATATTATACCTTCAATATATCAAATTCCGAAATGATTTTTTCCATATGCCTTTTGTGTACGGGATTATCATCAAATTCCTCTTCATTATAGGAATCTTCAATCAAATCTCTTCGAAACCTCGAAGTTTTTGAACTTAGCCAATTTGGAAGGATAGGTAGGATAAGTGATACGGGGATGACGAGAAGTATTGAAAGATGGCAAAATGCATTTGAAACCCATTGAATAAACCGCTTCTTTCTCTTCCGCCGTGTTAATAACAAAGGTTTATCAATCAGTGGTTCCAAATTATATGAGAGCCCAGTTAGATTTCTTAATCCAATATCCGTTTCTAGAAATTCTGAGTGATCAATTTTAGTTTGGAATGATGAAGAATTTGATGTTGTAATAAGAAAAGATACATATAACGCAGAGAAATATAGAAAGTTTTTGACATTCTTCATTTTGAATTTTTGTAAACTAGATCTCTCGTAATACTAAAATATTTCTAGACATTTGCAATATAAATTCGATTATTAGCAGTAAATTGACTTAAAATTCGTAAAAATTATTAGAGTAACTTGTAACAATTTGCATTGCAGGTCATTAACGGGTTCCTAATTGGAGGAATATGGGTGTTTGCAGGTACTTTGAGTTTAAATTAGTGCATAGGTAATCCGTACATAATTATGCTATGAATGGTAATAGGATATTAGCCTCATGCTTAATTTTTTATCGGTTTAAAAGAAATCATAGGACTTCCAAGAGATCTACTCATGCTGAAAAATATACCAAAACCTGTAGCAAAATCCTCGAGTTCAAGCTCTCCTGATTTAAAGCGAACCAGATTCCGGTAACCTCAAATAATCCGTTTTTAGTTCAAAGAAAAAGCCAGAGAGAAAAAGACAAGTCAGAGAAAGAGTTCGAGAGCCACCTGGCGGGAAATAACGTCAAATATCTAGATGAAGTCAAAGGGGTCAAGCTTTTTTGAAAACCTTGAAATCAATCGAATCCAAACCTGGGTCTCCGACAAGCTTGCAACCAAGCCGGAAACAGCCTATTGATTCCAAAAGCAACATCTTCCGAAAACCCCGGAAAGACCAAATAATCAACCTCATTCAATCCCTAGCAAACATCCTCCTAAAAAAATTCTCAAATCACAGATGGAGCTTTAGGTTCAAATCAAGCACATAGATCTATGAATGCCACTCGACCCCAAGTGACCCAACTCTAACCACCAAAACCTTTAGGGAATTTACATAGAGGAATCTCCCCGCCCAAAGCTCCTCCACGGCCAAACTATTCCCAAACTATTCCCAAGTCTCCTCCAAAATCAAATCCTGATCCAAGGTCTGGACAAAAATTTGAGGATAAATTTAGAAAGAGGAATTAAGATGCATGCATTGATAGTATAGTAGTTTAAGATATCGTATATTATCAATTTTATTGTAATACATTTACATAGGTATAGATATAAATCAAGTTTTAAAAAACAAACAACCACGTATGCCCTTGGATGTCCTTTAAATGTTATATATTGTATGTAGGCATTGATTATGAATTATGATATAGCAGTATCTTGTTCATGTCACATAGGCACTGTTTTATACCTTCTGTATAAAATTACTTTGTAGATAAATATTGAAATACTTCATAATTTACAAATAGTAGTAGGGTGTTCGTATTATCGTATCTATAATATATACCGATTGTAATATGATATATTAGCAGCTATCAAATGATCGAATCTGGTGTTTGTATTCAATTTATACCATATTTACTATTAGTACCAGACTAGATTCCAAATTAATTCCTTCCTCAAAGGAAAAAATATATATTAATTCGTCAACTTTGGATAAATACAATATTCAATTAATAAATATTCATCCAACATTCGTGGTTTTTTTGCAAAATGACAATCGTTGGCTCATATATATTCCCTCATGGGTAAGCATTTGAATAAGACCTTGTACTTGATCTCGGTAACTCCTTTAATCTTTAATCTCTTCAGGGCCATTACTTTGGACCCACAGACGAGAAACTTTTCTGGAATTCCAGCCGTGAAGCCTGAATCGCAGGAAGAATGCGTATTGAACATGCAAAAAAAATTATTTTTAAACTTACTTTTTTTTAAATACCCAGATAAAACTACACGAGGCAATGCTGAGGACAGCAGTGGCTCTTGTTGATGCTAAACCAGATTTGATAATCTTTTCAACACCTCATGGCTTAACCCTAATGACTTCATTTCTGCTTCTCGGAAACATGAAAGTAATTCTGATTTAATTATCTAGTAATTAAATCCTTCAACTCCATCTTCAAGGCTCATGGAACTGCGGAATGGGATGGAGATTGGACGGATTATACGGCGGATATTGAAGTGGATGGAGAGTTAAGCCAGGGATTTTATGATGCCCTTAAAGAGAGTTCAAAAATAGAGCTTTTAAAAATCGGGTTAGCATTCTTGTATTATCTAATATCTATAAAGAATAGCAAATTGCATTATAAAAAGTCTAGGACTCCTCAAGATGCCCTAAATTTGCGTTGGGGTGAGGTGATCCCCTGGTGGTTTCTCCTGAAGGCAGCATCTGAAGCCAATTGGACACTTCCCAAAGCAGTGATCCTCAGCCACCCACGAAGACGCGCCAAAAGTACACAGGATTTAATTCCAGAGATCCTGGAACTTGGACGAGGGGTGGCACAAATCATTCAAGAGAAGCTGGCCAAACGTAGGGTCGCCATTGTCATTTCCTCTGACCTTTCCCACTATCATTCCCAAGATCCGACTAGTCCATATCCATATAATCCAAATTCCACCGTATTTGATGGACATTGCATGAATTGGGCAGGGATTGATCTGGACAAGAGTGAGGAGAGTTGGGAGAAAAGTGATGACTTTTTGATCCAAAAGGGTGGAGATCTTGTGGATACGATTGGCAGTTGTGGATATACAGGGCTGGTATTTTCGCATGGGATTCTAAAGGAATATATCATGAGTTCAGTGGAGGAGGTTACTTTCAAGGCTAATCTTGAATATTATTCAGCTCCAACATATTATGGTGAATTGCATTTGCACATGCTTGACTTTTTAATTAAAAAAATTATATTTTTTGAAATTTTAATGCATTTTTTTTATTAAATTTAAAATCAGGAATGCTCAGCACATTTTGGAATTCAACCCAATCTTGAAAATCAAAAAAAAAACCTGCATGAAAATCGGATAAAATTGTTCGAGTCGAAAGTGAATTTCAAATCATTTATATGTTCATATTTAAAAACTAATTCCTTCAAATAAAAATAATTAAATGTCAATTGAGCAATTAAGAAATGATTTATAGAATAAAGAATATCAAAGAATATTAAATCAGTTTCGTCTGGTTATGGCCAGTCGAGACTCGAGTCGACTCGAGTCGAGTCAAAGGCAAGGCTAGATCAAGGATTTGTTGTGCGTGTGAATATGACAAGATGTGCAATTAACTATCAATTTGCGCACTTGTAAAAAAAGGATACATGATAAATGGGTGTATTATAGCACGTATTGTTGGAGAAAAAGACGCGGGGCGTTGTGTGCTCAATTAATTATTGACGATTTATCAATTATCTCATGTTAATACTAATTTGCAATCAAGCTTGACTTGTTTTCGCAGGTGAAAAATATATAAAATACTTGCCTCCTAATTGATGGAAACTTCCCCTGGGAAAGGTCCTATTTATTTAAAAGATTAATTACTTATTGCATCGAGCTAATAGTACCCTTGATACACAATCAATTGTGCGTAAATTTCTACGCGATTTACTCAATTTGTTTTCAATTGAGCTGGCATAAAATAAGGTCAACGTGATTTAAGAACGAGAACATGATTAGTGTTTTTTTTCTTTTGTTCCATTTACCGTTCAAGATATTGTAATAGGATTAGCGGCATTGCATTTATTGATAGTAGTATACGGTATATTCGTATTCATTCGTATGTAATTTTAGTTGAAACTTAAAGATTACCGGCCTACGTCAAATCTAAAAACTCACATGACTAATTTACATTTAAGATATACAGATTATATCAATTTAAAATTTGTAAAGTCTATAAAGCAATTCACACTTTTGCTTTCCTCAAGTATTACATCTTAATTGGTATTAAGCAGGTGTTGAATGAAATTAAAATCTTGTGATTTTGAGCCCCAAAGAATCTCGAGTGATAAATGATCAGATGTACATATACATACATATGTATATATACATACATATGTATTTATATTTTATACTAATGTATGCATAATAAAATTAAGCATACATACGAGTATAAACTCGCATAAACTTAAGTATTGTAGATAAATAATAAAATATTCATAACTCAAATTATTCCAGGCCTGCAAGGTCAAATATTAAAAGAAAGCAACAAATCTATATCTCCTAACTCCTAGGTATGTAAGTATAATATCTACAAAACATCAATTATGAGAATATTATTGGAATTTATGCAGGTAGTACTACATACATAATCTGCATGTGCGATTCTTTTAAGGATAAATGCATGATACATGGAGAGTAAATTCATTTTGCAAACATTTAATTTTTAAGCACCTTTGCAATCTATTCTAAATATTAGACTACGATATACTATTTGTACTTTAAAAAGTTCCATCTCCTTTTCTTAAATACGAGTATTTCATTACTCTGGGCTATTAATATTTATCTGTATTTTGCAAGTCTTTAAAATCTCTGTATATGTTAATTAAAGGTAAATTTAGATTTCAAATATCTGTATATTCAATTTTTGATATAATTGCAGATGATTCTAAACGGCAATATTTCATGAGGCAATTGTACAGCAGAATTTTATTTTGCTTTTAAGATCAATCACTTTTGCAATAAGAATGAATATTTTAAGGATTTTTTGTGCTTTAAAATTTAAAAAAAAAAACATTTATTTCTATATATGTTAAGAAATGATCTCGTCATAAACTACATGAAATAAAAAACCTTATTTAATTGCATCTCTCCATGCGTTGTTTTAGCCTGGAATTTTATTGTATATATTTTCAAGTCCATAATCGGACAATCGTTATCATGCACGCAGTTTAATCCCACGATTTAATGATCCCAATTTAATGATGAGAATGCGTTCCTCTGCAATTACCCTTATCAATGATACTCGGATATTGCAAATACTGATATATCATTGTATAAGTATATGCCTCAAAACGTAGAATTTTGTGCAAATATTTTTAAAATTTGCGAAAAACAGGATACGCGATACTGTATAACCACAGTTCGTTCTAGATTGTAGACTGTACGGATAAATTGACTTGCTCATTCAACCCTTTATTAGAGAGAGAATACAGGTGGAAATATCAGATAAATCATTCGAACTAGACATTTAGTTATTCGCAAAAGATCTGTCTTGTATCTCTCTATGTACATAATACTAGCTAATATTAGCTCATGTAACTAACCTAGACTCATGTATTGGCAAAATTAATCCTTTCTTCTTGTGTGTTAATTTATTTAATTCATTCAATTGAGAACACTGCAAATTGAACTTTAATTGGAACTCCTTAAAAGTCGGGATAAGTAAGTCTCTTGATCTACTGCGATATATCTAATACATGTTAAATCCCATTTAAAGATCATTCGCCTTCCTTAACTCATCCTCAGTTTCTCCTAATCTTTTTTAACCCCAGAGGCCAAAGCTTAAGCTTATGAGGACAAGGGCACACGAGTTAATCTCACAAAAGTCCAGTGGATCTTGATTGATCTGGACATTTTGCACTTGAAATATAATTTAAGTTCAATATAGCTTATAAGCTTATTGTATTAGTTAATTAATGGCATATACGATAGTAGTAGTACTTATACAATATGCCAACGTGTGACATGTATGTATATAAATCAATTAAGCTTGTAATATTAAATATTTTAATACGAAATTTAATGAGATCTTAATGAAGATTTATAGTCCAAAACTTTCATTTTTATAAATTGCAAATTTATACCCTAATTTGCAAAATTACTTTAATGAAATTCCAGCATATTTTCAGATTATTATATTAGCTTATACTGATATTACCCTATATACTACAATATTTAGAGGATTTTACAATCTCATCTTTTTCAACTTTCAAGTCGGTGGATTTAATTATGTCGAATTGCACTCTTAAAATACATTTTTTATCTCTACACATTAATAAATATTTTTCTCCCGAGGTTATAATTTATTAGCAAGCGTTAAAAGTAAAAATAACATTAAAATATCTCCACGTTTTATTATATCGGCCCCTTTATGATCATTTACATTTGATTGGGGATATACAGAGCTTAGCTCTGGGTGGTGGGAGATACTACAACATATTAGTATAAGTACTTTGGGCATTCGCGAATTAAAATTTATTCGCCAGATTGTAATTGCAAATATCATAGTATGTAATAGGCTTAACCACTAGACTTCTTCTCATTCCAACAGCACCAACCCATTGATTGACACAGGCCAAGTCCATTCCGCTAATTTGTTTAATAGCTTGTAAATCCTTTAATCTCCTTTTCCCCCCTTCATGTAGTAGAATTCCTTCTTTCACATCTGCTTGGATTCAACTTTAAAAATCACGTATCTGATTAATTCATTTCAATAGTTCAAGTGCTTTGCCATTAATTAATCTCATCGAAAAACATCACAATTAATCCCTGGAAGAAGAGTCTAATGAGCATTTGGCATTGGAGGAGTGAGTGCAAGTGCCTATAATTTTTTTTAGTTAAATTTCAAAATTATGGAACAACCTGGCGCTGATCATTTGGCAATTTCGGATATCCTTCAAGGTTTGTTTTGAAATGAATCTTGATATTTTATCAAAATTGAGATTTAAAAAAATAGATGTCGAGCCAAGGCCATTATTTACGGAGATGGTCAAGCTTGGGACGGGGAATTCCGGGCATCCGGAATGGAGGGAGATTGCAAGGTTTGATGCCTATTTTGATACAAATTGCCCCATAATACCCTTTGGGCCTTTACTAATACATAATTGTAAAATTTTAGATGGATTAAATTTGAGGAGGTAGTTGACATTGGCGGTAATCGCTGGAGCAAACCACATATCCCTTCGCTTCTATTTAATTCGTTAACCCAACTAAGGGAAATCCTTGCTGAGAAGGATGTACTACTTGACCTGGGTGAGGTCGCTTGGCAAAGGATTATCGAGGTTCGGTTAAAAATTGGTTAATTTTTAATTTAAAAAAAATCTTTCAAAACATTTCCAGGCAGTTCTGGTCAAAATGGACGAATCCGGACAATTTGAAAAACCGGAGATTCGCGAGGCTGTCCATGAAGCATTACAATCTCCAGTAGCGCATTTGCATAACTTGTACAAAATGACAAAAAGTAAGGCTAAATAGCATTTTCTATTTATATAGAGTAAATGCCCCTAAATTATTCAATCCAGATCCCAGACTTGTCTAAATTTAATGTTAAATTACAATATGATTAACCTACATTTGAATCCAGATATTGTAGATCCCTTTCAAAGTATTTCCCCCGATCAGCGAGAATTTATCTCCCATAAAATCCACTCATTTTATTGTCAAGAAAAACATGTTTTAAATTTATTCATTCGAAACATCCAGAGGGAATTATGTCAAACCCAGGAATATAGAGTATTAACTTATCAGTTTCCTTGTTTGGCCTTATACATATAGAGATATTTTTATTTATGGTTTGTGTTAATCCATTTTATGGAGTTTTAATCGCATTTTAATGAGCCATCCCTTGCATAAGCATTTAAAATGATGATACCTGCACTAAATTTGGATTATTTGGTTAATTGATTCACCTTTATATTTACCGATCCTATAATCCTAAAAAGCATGTTTTGGCAAAAAAGTGGAAACATCAAATTTAAATGACAATGATTGGGGGAAATACTACGATATGATTAATATTTATCAATATTTAAATTTAAATTTATGTAGGAAGAAGTTCTGATTCTGGCGTGGTGCGATCAGAGACCAAGAAAGAAAAGGTTTTTCTTTAAAGTTCATTTAAATGAGATCAAATAGCAAATTTATACCAATAAATTGATTTTAGGGGAATGTGGACTTGATGCGAAAAGTGCCAGAGGGCTCTGAGGCTTTCAATATCCTAGTTGGAGAGCTAGATATTCTTACAAAGCCAATCTCTGCGTTCATCCGACTTCAAAAGCCCGTCATTTTACCTGGGCTCACTGAAGTTCCGATTGAAACCCGATTTGTCTTTATAATCCTGGGACCAATTGTAAATTTTTTAATGAAAAATCCATTTTTGAAACAAAAATTCAAACTTTTAGGGACATGCAAATGAAATGGTGGAAATTGGCCGGAGTTTTGCTACAGTTATGACAGAGGGCATGTTTTGCGATACGGCGTACAATGCCAAAAGCAAGGTTGAATTCCTCAAAAGTCTTGATGATTTTATGAACCAACTTACCGTGCTTCCCCCGAGTAAATGGAACCCAAAAATTCGAATTGAACCTCAATTGGATGAAGGCGGGGTAAGGATCCTTACGCAAAAATTAAAAAATGAAGATTTCTAAAGGGGGGATTTTATTAGGAGCATCATGATGGAATGGATGAGGAGGAAATACTCCGAATGGAGGAAAAAGTTCGAGAGGAGCAAGGGCTAGTGAGGTCAGGCCGTCTTTTTGGTGGTCTTTGGAGTGATGTAAAACGAAAAGCGCCGTGGTATTTTTCGGATTTCAAGGATGGCATCTCAATTCAATGTCTGGCCGCCTGGATCTTTTTATTTTTTGCCAGTTTGACAAGTGCAGTAACATTTGGAGGACTCTTAGGAAAAGCTACAAATCAAAATATGGCAGCTATCGAATCATTACTCTCAGGATGTATTTGTGGAATTGTTTATGGTCTATTTTCGGGACAACCTTTGACAATCCTTGGATCAACGGGCCCTATGCTTGTTTTTGAAACAATTGTATTTGAATTTTGCAATACATATGGAATAGCATACCTCGAATTCAGGGTTTGGATTGGCGTCTATGTTGCCATTATACTGTTCTTATGCGTTGCATTTGATGCTTCCGCGTATGTCTGTCTGATTACTCGGTTTACGGAAGATATTTTTGCTACCCTTATTGGAGTGATTTTTATGGTGGAAGCCATCAAAAATGTTGCTGGTGTAAAAAAGAAATATCCAATTAATCCAAATCCACATTCAGCAGAGGGATATGCCTGCGAGTGTCAACCGAATGGTACGTTAGATGGCCCTGAATTTAATAGTATAAATTGGACTCAGGTATCATTCACGGATTGCGTTAAAGAGGTTAGTTTGGGATATATTCGCATTTTGTAATAAATTTTTAAAAATATATATTATATTTCAGCCTTATAATGGCATATTAGTGGGGAGTGGTTGCACATATTTTCCAGATGTCTTCCTTCTTTCGTGCCTAATATTCATTGGAACATTCTCAATTGCAATCCTGCTCCAGGATTTCAAAAATACAAGCTTCTTTCCAAATAAAGTATTGATTTCCAAAAATATTTTTTAGTGAAAAAGAAATATTATTTTGATGAATTTTTAGGTTCGACAAATTCTTAGCGATTTTGCTGTTCTGATAGCTATTGTGTCAATGAGTAATTCAAGAAAATGTCAAAATATAAGAGATATACCTAATATAATTTTATATATTTGTTTTAAAATTATCTAGCTTGCCTTGATATGGCTTTTGGACTTGCCACTCCGAAACTTTTAGGTATGAAAAATTTCATAATTTTTTTAAATTATAGGAAATTTTATTTTTAATTCTTGAATTTAATTTTAGTGCCTGAGGAACTTGCACCTACACTGAAGGAGGAAAGAGGATGGATCATTCCTCCCTTTGGAAAAAATGAGCTGTGGACAGTTTTTGCTGCAGTTGTACCGGCATTTTTAGGTGAAAAACTAAAATTTCATAAACTTTATATAAAATTTTATAAACTTCAAATTTTATTCCAGCGAGTATCCTCATTTTTATGGACCAGCAAATTACCGGTTAAAAAATTACTAAATTACTAAAAATTACTTTTAAAATTCAATTTAAACTTAAAACCTAAATATATCATTATGTAAAATTTTACAGCAATGATTGTCAATCGAAAGGATCACAAATTTAAGAAGGGCGGTGGTAAGAAAATATTTTTGATAATTTATTATTTGAGAATTTTATTCAATTTGAGTTTAATATAATTTATTTTTGCTTATTTTATTTTTTCAATACATTTCATATTTTTAGGTTATCATCTTGACCTCTTTGTTCTTTCATGTCTAATCCTACTATGCAGCCTGATGGGAGTGCCTTGGTTTGTGGCTGCAACAGGTTGGATTTTTAAAAAATATTTTTTAAATTTTAAATTTCTAAATTGCATATCAAATACAGTCGATTCGCTTAACCATGTAAAGGCATTGAAAATTGAATCAAAATCTGCTGCGCCAGGTACAAAAAAATTAATGAATAATTTCCTGAAATTCATCTTTTATTCATTTTTTAATAAAATATTTTTTTTAGGAGAGAAACCCAAATTTTTTGGAGTTCGTGAGCAAAGAATTACAAATATCCTTATTTTCATCACAATCGGAGCATCTGTCTTCCTTACTCCTGTTATCAAGCGAGTTCCAATGCCTGTTCTTTATGGGGTTATTTTATATAAATATATAAATTTTTAAAAAATATTCATTAAATTCAAAAAATTCCAGGTCTTTCTTTACATGGGCTTCTCTGCCATGAGAGGCATGAAATTCTTTGACCGAATGCTTTTATTTTTCATGCCTAGTAAACATCAGCCTGACCACGACTTTCTCAGGTATGAAAGTTTTTTTATTTATTGTCCGATTGACTTGTTTGGATAAATATAGTTTGATTGATTTATATTGTACTTTATTTATTTAGATTGGTTCCTTTGAAGCGAATCCATTTATTTACTGTTATCCAAATGTTGTGTTTCGCTGGACTTTGGATTGTTAAATCCATTAAAATAACATCCATCTTGTTTCCTCTTATGGTAAATATTTGTGAATCGAAATTGAAATATTTATTTTAATATAAAAATATATTTTTAGCTTATAGCTTTAATCGCAATCAGAAAATGTCTTGATTTCGTATTCACCCCAGCCGAACTAAAAGTTCTGGATGATCTGATGCCAACAATAAAGAAAAAGAAATCTGGAAAGAAGGAGCTCCAATATGCTGCTGAAAAGGTTTTGAATTTCGAAAATAAAAATTTTAAAGCTAATTTTTCAATTTTTAGGTTGGAATGCTTGAGCCTGGTAGCATTGTGAACGGATTCAAAACAGATGAGAAAGTTTGAAATTTACAAACAATTAATCATAATGCATTTTAAAATTTTTATAGAGAGTTAAATTGTAATTATTTAAAAATATTTGGAAATATTAAGCTGGAAATTTTATCATTTGTTTAGAAATATAATTTTAAAATTAGTACCTACAACTTGCATTTACACTCTCGGGGTATAAAAATTATTTTATATATTTCATTCCTTATCTTATTCCATTTTAAATAGATTAATATTCTTTATTTTACAACATGTAAAATTTAAAAAAATATACATTTCTTTGCATAATAAAAATAAATAAGTTTAAAAACAAATATTAGTAAGTTTGGCCGAGGTATCTTTGATTTACCATCCTAAATTGCAAATTTTAATATTATGTTTCATAATAAAGTTTTAAATTATTATTACCTAACCCATGAAAGGACCCCAGCCTCCAAAACCACCCATACCTCCCATCATACCATATCCTACAGAAGATAATAATGTAAAAAAGACTAGTACCTTAAAAATTTCATTAAATCTAACCTGGAAATCCCCAGCCCAAGCCACCTCCCCAACCCAAGCCACCCCCAAATCCGCCACCAAAACCACCACCTGGAAAGCAAATTATTAATAAATTAAAATTAAAAATTATATCGCGTTTAAAAAGATAAAATATTAAATATTTGATCGTACCGCCCCAACCTGAAATAATAAATTATAGAATTAATTTTCAAATAAATTTATTGCTTAATAATAAGTAATACCTCCTCCCCACCCGCCGCCAAAGCCTCCTTCAATTTTACAAGATAAATAAAATAATTATAACAAAATTTGATTTAGATTTATTACCCCCAAAACCTCCAAGGCCGCCAAAGAATTGAGGCTTAGCATTGGCAAACGCCAAATACCCAAGAATTACAAGCAAAGAGAAAAATCTGGTCATTTTGGAAAGGCGACGCCAACAAAAAAGACAATAAAGAGTTTTTATATAAATCCGCCTTTTATATCCTCTCCAACCCTCTCCAGGCTGACCTTAAAATTTTTGGATCGGAATGATTGTTTTTACATTTTTCAAACGGCAAATTTTACACGTGGTACATATTTCAAAAATATTTTCCTATAGTTGTAATAAGTACAACATCAGTACTCGTATATGGAGAAAGTGAAAGTTTTTATTCAAATTAATTTTGTTTTATATTTGAGTAGTTCATTTTATGATTAGAACAATAGCTCAAACAATTCAATTTCAAAATATTAACCTCATAATATTTTTAAGATTATGCATTATGTTCACAACTTTTCTGCGATGCTATGTATATTTTATTTCTTTAATTATGTCAAGATTCAATTGCTAGAAATTGTGATTTTGGCTATGTATTGTAATTACTAATTATAATTTAAATATTAACGATATAAGTAGATAATATTTTTTTCATTTCTAATGTTAACAAATACCAAAATCTAATCCTATCATATATCGAGTATAAGTAATGGATAGCTAGCAATCTTAGCTAAAATCGTACGAATTCAATTCCTAAAATTAATCATTAGGGGTAAAACTACTATATACGCTAATAGATGTTAGGTATTAATTAAAATAGAGGTTTTATCAGAAAGAAGCTTAAATTCTAAAATATACAATATATTTCAAAGTAATTATTAAATACCTAGGTATGTAGTCATTTATAAATAGTTATTTGAAGCTTGGCATTATACAAATAGTAGTAGGGTACTATTTGCAGATAATTATCCACTCATATTGACATTTGCATTGTGCAGGTGCGTCAAAGGGTATAGATATTTGGATTTACTAGTAGGTATATTTGCTTATAATATTGTACTATAACATATCTATCTAGATATCTATTACAATAGAAATTAGTTATTTAATATTACATTTAAACCTTGAATAATTACAAAATAAAAGCTAATGACCAAACCGCCCTAAGGCAAATTTATTCTAAAATCCAAGTGGAGTTGAGTGTAAGGAAATTCCCAATGATAAGATCCATAAGGAATGGGATAAGATCTTTATCAATGACCGGTAGAGGGCCAAATGATACAGCCCAGGATCTCATTGATCTGAATCTTGCTAAAAGAATTTTGCTTTCATGTGATCTTGGCCCTCCCTCGATTCCCCCCACAATATTCCAAACCTCGATGCAAAGTTCTTCAAGGAAATCCTGACATTTGATGTGAAATATGGACGCCAACCCGAAGGCTACTACCGCAAAAATTAGACAATCCCCCATATAAATGTAGAAATTCATATAAACAAATAGATCGAGATATTTATAGCCATGAATAAGGACAAAGAGGGAAAATATAACAATGGGGGTGTTACATCCCATTTGATTGAAAAAGAGTGGCCATCTAGCGAGATCATTGAAAATTGTGTTGAAGATCCGAAGTTCGGCGTATATTTTGATGCGATTTTCAACGGTTTTTTTGGATTGCAAACTAGTAAAAAAAAGTATTACATTTACAAGTAATATTCGTATAAAATTAAAATTTCTTTTCTTACCAAAGTCTATTTAAAAAATATTTTGAAAAGTAAAAGTACTCGACAAAAATGAATAATCCGCCAAAGATTGTATCCGACATTGTAGCAAAAATGTAACCCTCAATTATCGCAAATGGAATTCGCATCATATATGTTTGCCATTCTTCAGGGACATAAAAGAAGAGGAAACCTTCTGGAATCTTGTCAAAAATAAACATAAAAAATAGGGCACATAATTTTGAGAAAAATGTGCCAAAATCAAAAGAAATGAAAAGAAATTGAAATCCAGCAAATTCCCACGGGTATCTTTTGCCTAGTTTTGATTGCAAATATTTTAAAATTTTTTATCATTTCTCATTAATTGCTTACCCTTTAAATCATTTCCCCTTTTGAGCATATCAATCATTTGATTATGTAGGTAGACGGCATCATCAAGTTTAAATATCCCATAGGAGAGCCCCAACTCTAATGCTCCAAAAAGGGAAAAAATAGGGT
>JAAZTK010000711.1:0-18028 GCA_036507255.1 Megalothorax incertus
TTACTTGTAACCGCATCGGCAGCCCCATGGTCATCAAAGGATGAGAGAGCAGAAAAGCGGAAACTGCCGATTAAAAGCCCCAAGGACGAACAAGTCCTCAAGGAGCTCAAAAAGCGAGACGGGGCTCTACATCAAGATATCCTATTGGCGGATGAATATTATGAGACTGGAGATCGCTGGAGATATGTCGAAATCTATCAGCTTCTTATTAAACATGTGGTTAGAATCTAATTCTAAGATCTAAACTCTAATCCTTAAATATTTTCATAGGAAAAAGATGAACCGGAAATGCTTTGGAGGTTAGCAAGAGCTTGCTACGATCGCTCAAGAAGGGAATCTAATAAAACCAAGCGAAATGAAGACATCGAGGAAGGCTTCGCTTTAATTAAACGAGCTTTGGCCACTCCTAATGGTCAAGAAAGATCACCTGTACACAAATGGGTGGCTATTCTCCTCAATGAAGCTGCAGGGCTCAAAGGGACAAAAGAACAAATCACACAACTTGAGAATGTCCGATTTCATATGGAAAAAGCAATAGAATTTAATCCAAATGATCCCACAAGCGTTTACCTTCTAGGTCATTGGTGTTTTTCCGTAGCTTCTGTTCCATATTATCAAAAAAAGATTGCAGAAGTTGTATTTGCAAAACCCCCAACCTGCCAATTTACTCAAGCTTTGGAATCATTCCTTCAAGCCGAGAGAATCCAACCTGGATTCTACTCTATGAATTGGCTACTTATTGCCAAAAGCTATTTACAATTGGGGGAATATATGAAAGCAGAGGAATATCTGGAAAAAGTACTAGAAAACAAAGTTGCGAATGAAGATGATCGATTGGTAAATTCATATTTATCTTCTTTCGAAATCAATCACATTAATAAATAATTATCTAAAATGGCTGATAGGCGAATGAAGAAGCACAGGGCTTAATCGGTTCTACGAGGAAGAAGGCGGATCAGGAGAGGGCTAAACAAAAACAGGCATTGTGATGATGCATTCCAGGAATCCGAGATATTTCCAAACGATATTTTTTTAAGAGCTTTGATTTTACAACTATTTTTTAAAAATTATATAAATTAATCCAGGTACATATTTTAAAGGTATTTTATTACGGGATCTATATTTTATCGGCATATATTTTTACAGATAAATAAATGAAATTGTGGGAAATTGATGGACTTTTTCATTTTAAAAATTTAAAATATCATATTTATTCTTTAATTAAAATTCAATAATCATTTCGTCATGTATAGATTTAGATATAAATAAGATTGTTTCGTTTCTCATTTTGTGACAAGAAAACTGGCGTACAATTACAGGGAGATTTAAGTGATTCGCTTAAATTCCTCGAGTTTATAACTTTATAGTATTACAATACAATAAAAGAACGACTAAAACAAAGATCTTCATTTCTTAACCCAAAGTCCTTTCATCGGACTTTTAAAAATGCCATTATAATTCATTTTCTACGCATAAAATATTAATTAAATACAATAACACAGGCATTTCCGGTTAGAGAAACGCTTTTATATTTATCTACATTTTTAAATTTAAAATCTAAAATAGCTAATTATTTAAATTAGTCTTTTCTAAATGCTTTTTGAACTAGAGAGTATTTACAATATTAACTTTGTCTATATTGCTTACATCTTGTAAATTTTATAACTTCTTATCCACACGCCTTAATCAAAGTAGATATCACAATCAATGTTACATTAATATAGTATATATTTAAATGCAAATCATACTGCAAACTAGTCTATAAATTACAATAGGTGCTATGCTATGTATCATCTAATTATACTATGAACATTTCTCACTCGATTTAAAGGTAACTGAAATATTAGCTCATTTCGTAAAATTCATATAAATAGCTAAAAAGTGTATTAAAATTTATATTGGCACAACTCATTCAAAAACAACAATTATTTCATATAGCTGCATCATACTATAATACATTTTTAAAAAAAATTTAAAATTCTCAAGATTTTAACGATCGTATTCGTAATTTCGTATACGATACTTTAGATAGTATAAAAGTCATAAATGTATTTACAGATCTTTTAAAAGTAGGTAGTGGAAGTTTACGAGTAGATTTGTTCATTTGGGAGATTGTTCTTAATTAAATACTTGTATTAATATATATATTACATTTACACAAACCATTTGTATAATTTCGAGTACTTTTGTTAGCTGTTTTTGTTCGGAATAGATATATTTTGACTTTTTTAAGGTAATGTTTTAGAAAGGTATAAAAACCCTAATTAGGATTAGTATTTTATTCGGCAAGTGGATGCTCCCTCGAAGAAGAAACATCATCAGAGGATTGTAAAAGACCTTTCTTTTCGTCATTTACACTAGACGCTTCGCCTCCTCCTTCCTTGTACATTGTTTCATATACTGGATTAGTTCCACCCTAGCGTTTTATTGTCCAAAAATTAAATATTTTCAAAAAATAAATAGCAAAAACCTACCCAATCTGAAAAATTAGTCCCTTGAAGCAGAACTTTATCTGAATCAAATAAAAGGTTTGGTTCAGAAGCATGATCATCATCTCCCTCCTCCTTCAGGAACATTGGATTGGCCTGGGAAGAATTGAAATGATTTAAAAATGGAATATTATTTAATTTAAATACAATATTTTACTTACAATTTCAACGGTAGCATTATCGTGGAATCTCGAATGAGTGAAAAGGCGTCCCCTGATAAAACTGAACGTTTAAAAACAAGGTCAAGTTAGAAAGAGATAGCGGAAAAATGAAATATTACTAAATAGAGAAGTTTCTAGAATTTTGAGTGTTAATTCAAAGATTTATAGAGAGAAATTGATGGTTAATTTGATAGATAGATTTTTCGTAGCATACAATTTTTTAATTCTTAAACTTACTGCTTTCTTCTCATGACAAAATAAGCGGCACATCCGGAAAAGCCTGCGATTGCAACAGCTACAAAAATTCCAATCAAAATAAGCCAAGCCATCCCTCCCTCTGAGGATCCTCTCCGAGCTAATTCGTTCGTTTGACATCGTGTTCCGCTATAATGACCTAGGCATTGGCATGTCGGCTCCAAATCTGGATCCGGATTGGGGAAACATAGCCCACCATTCATGCAGAATTTAGCGCACGAATTTCTCGTTCCACACCTGAAATTAGAATCAATTTTAATCTTCCAATTAAATCCACCTTTAATTATAACGTCTATGAAATATACCTAGGCCCAGACCATCCATGATTGCAGATACACGATGGCATTTTACTCAAAGATTCCATAAGACAAATTCCATTATGTAGACAATGATTTATACATTTGTTTTCCATCGTCTCAACATGATTCTCGCAGTTGCGCCCAATCCAATTATCAGGGCATCGACAATACCTTTGCTTATTAATTAGCTGGCAAGTTCCTCCATGCTTGCAATAATTATCTGTGCATTCAATCTTCTTTCCTGTAGGTGTAGAATGACAATATTCTGGGACTAGACCTCCTTTAGGGGCTCCATCACACAAATCAATTTCGCATTTATCTCCAGTAAAACGGAGTGGACATCCACATGTAATCCCATGATCCTTTCGGGTACATTTTCCATTATTATGACAGAATTTGTCACACATAATCCGTCTCGCATCTATCCCCTTGAAAGCCTACAGGGCATACACATTCAGGCATCCCTCCAATGATTTTACATTTGCCCTAAAAAAACATTGTAAATGCAAATTAGCAATCTTTTAATTTTTAAGGTACAAATTAAAAAATACCCGATTGAAACAGTAATTGAAACATTGGCTTTGTTCGCATAAAGGTCCAGAGAAATTATCGTGGCACATGCCTAAAATCCATCATAATTTAGATTTTAAATTAGCTCCAAATTCTTTTAATTAAATCTTACATTTGGCTCGATTATTTTCATCTTTAACACACTGCCCTCCATTCCTACATATCAATTCATCACAATTCTCGCAGAATCTTCCAGTAAATCCCATAGGGCAATTGCATTTATTTGTGACTTGATTACACCATCCTCCATTAACACACCGATCCTTGCAATTCTCTGATATTAAGATTTGACATCGCTCTCCAGTGTATTGAGCGGGGCAATTGCATTTAATCGGGGGTGGCCCATCAGGTTCCATAAGAGCCATTAGATCAAAGAAACATCCTCCTTTATTCAGACAATATCCAGAACATCGATATTTCTCACAACGTGGCCCTTCATATTCGGAATTGCATTTGCAGAATGGACCATTTGACCCAAAAATACATTTCCCTTGCTTGCAATTGAGATCGCAAATCCCGTCAACCCCTTTGCTGCAATCAAATTCATTTCTGCTCGAACCAAATTTACGAATTGCACTCCCTCCATTTGGACAAACGCATGTGGCGCTTCTTAAACCATTTAGAAGACACATTCCGTAATTGCAAGTGAAATTTGAGCAAGGATTTTCAAGTTTCTGCTGCTTTATTTCATGGATAATAAGGAGATCCGATGCTCGAAGAAGCCCATGATTTAAATATGAGGCATTCCATTCATTCCTTCCAAATTTATCCACTTTAAACACTTTATGCGAGTCATAGGTGGTCACAAATAATGTATCTTCAAATAAATCCAACTTGTAAGGCTTGATGTGTTCAGCCCCATCAAATCTCTTCACAGTTTGACGATCCCTCCCTTCCATATTTGTCGATTCAATGGAATGAGACTTGAGGTCAGTCCAATATAGCCGCCTTTGAGGGTAATCTATTACAATAGACGTAGGGCAGGGTGAATTTGCAATCTGTCTTCTTCCTGAGCCGTCCATAAGGGCTTCGTCCACCCTTTGATTGACCCAATCCGTAAAATACATTCGCCTAATTTAAATTAAATTTAAATACTTCTTTGGATGAGTTTAAATTAATTTACCCATATTGAGGATCAAGACAAAGATCGTGGGGATCCGGCAAATCTCGATTTATAAGGACCATTCGGTGGGTTCCATTTAAAGAACTTACAGAGAGTGTTCTGCAATAAAATATACGTTAATAATAATGATAAATTCGCTAAACTTGTTTTACTTTGTCCCAGAATCCAGCCAATATATTTTCCCGGAAATCCAATCAACAGCTACACCTCTAGGTTCATCCAATCCAGTTACAACATCTTGTACAGTCCCTACTACCCTTTTACGGCGATGTACACGGTTATTTGTTCCACCTCCACTTCCACTCTGGAAATAACTTTGTATTGTCTTTGTTGCAAGTGATGACCAAACAATAAAAAGACTCCCATCTGCTTCTAATAGGAAATCCATTGATTCAATCTTATAATTATGTGCTACAGGGGTATCGCTTGTATGTAGTACAACAGCAGTCTCATCCTCGACAGGTTTAGCAGGGTTTGACCTCCTTAGCTCACCCTCAACGGTGAATAACATATAAGCTTCATCATCCTTTGCTTTACAATATTGGAAATGATTAGCAGAATGACGCGCATGGACATATCCAGGAGCACATTCGCAAGAAAAGCTATGATTCGAATGTGTAATTGCTTTCTTGACCAGACAGATTTGTGAACAGGAGCCAAATGGGCATAATGGACAGTCCTCCTCGTCGGAATTATCTATTTTAAATAATAATATCAATTAATATAGGCAATTATTTTTTTAAATATTATTTTAAAAGAAAAATATTATGTAAAATCTCGTATACCTTCACAATCATTAAATTTATCACAGACAAGTCGCTGACTTTTGCATTTCTTTGAAGATTTACATTGGAATTCCCCATGTGGGCAATAATTTGGCTTCCCAGAGCACATTGCAGGGAGCTCATCCGAATTGTCGTCTTCTCCGCAATCTGACAAATTCATTGAATAATTTTTTATCGATCAATCTTTTATAAATCCTACCATTTTGCCCATTGCAAGTTTGAGAATATGGAATACAAATATTATTTCTACACCGGAAACGTCCAGGCTCGCTACAAAAAAAAATTCGAATGATAATAATTTTCAAATAAACTTCAAAATAGCATTAAATTCTTTTTTTAATTACCAAGTGTGATCGGCACAAAATTTGGGATCTTCATCGCTTCCATCCCTATTAGATAGAAAAAATCGATTTAAAATTTAATTATAGGCAAAATTGAAAATAATTTAGAATTTCAAAAAATTACCTGCAATCTTTCTCGCCATCACTAGATTTAAAGATTTGCAATATTAAAAAGTATGCTTTAATGCTTAAATTTCTAAAATCTAAATTTTTATATGCTTTGTAAAATCAAAGCACCCAATTACTTACCATTGCCAGAGCCGACTCAAACATTCTTGTCCGTTTGCACAATTAAACATATCCGGTTTACAAGATGTGACGTTACAATTTTTTTCGTCGCTTCCGTCCAGGCAATCATTCTCAGAATCGCATACCCAACCTTGAAAGATGCAGAATGATGGATTATGACACTGCCACTCATCCGGAGCACAGCTTGATAAATTTTGACAGTCCTCCTCATCACTATGATCATCTGGACCGCAGGAAAATTCCCCGTTACATCTATAAGATCCTCTGATGCATTTCCCATTGATTTTACACTTGAATTCGCTCTCTGAACACTCTCTAGGATGACAGTCATCCTCATCGCTGCCATCCGAACAATCAAAATCATCGTCACTGGAAATTTTGAAAATTCAAAAAGATTAATCACAAACTCCGCTTTTCCAAGCGTCAATCTGGAAATCTTACCATTTCCATCGGCCAGGAATACATTTCCCATCTTTGCATTTAAAATAGGTAGGCTCGCAAGAGGCATTATGAGACGAACAATGTGCTTCATCCTCGTCTTCACCTTCGGAGCAATCTTTCTCGGAATCGCATCTTTTTAAAGAAAAAATATATTAGTTTTAAAAGTTAAAAGTTCGATAGCGAGCATAAAAACCATGATCTTACCTCCAAGCAAGAGGAATACACTTTCCTGATCTACATCTGAATTTATCTTCTTCACAAACCCTTCTCGTACAATTTTCAGGCTCGTCACTCCTATGTCCATCTTGGCAATCATCCTAATAGTTGAAGAAAGTAATAAAGAATATTTAAACCGTATTATTTCATTATTTTTTTAATATTATCTTTTACCTCTCCATCACAGATCCATTCAGCTTGAAGACATTTAGAATTTAAACATCGGAATTGAGTCTTTGGACAAGATTTCGGCGTACAATTCTCTTCATCTTGACCTCCAACGCAATCAACTATTTTACGGACAAATACAATTATTAAATGACATTGAATTTGCATTGAGTTTCAAACCTGTTCCATCGCATTGTTTAAATAGAGCGATACAAACTGAGGGTGTCGTTGCATTCCCTTCGCATTTAAATTGAGTACTAAAGCAGGTATGCTTATCACAACTTTCTTTATCCTCGTCCTTCCCATTTAAACAATCAGTTTTTCCATCACAAAGTTGAGCGGGGTGAAGGCACTCTCCTGAACCCTCACATTGATATTGACCAGGTGTGCAATTAAAGGGAGGGCAAGTATCTGGCTCATCGCTTTTATCTCCACAATCATCTAAAGAATATTGAAATTATAAGGTCTAATTCAAATCCAATCTTATTTGTAACCTACCTTGTCCATCACATTTCCAATAAGCTAAAAGAAATTCAATAAAAATAGATCAGGAATTCTAAAAAGTCAAATTAATTTCAGACCTGGAATGCATCGATAAGTACTGTTGCAGATAAATGCAGAGGCAGAGCAATTATGCTCGCAATCCTTTCCATTCGAACTCAGGATATAATTTTCTGGACAAGCACAAGTGAACCTTGCCCCACCAGGTGTCAGTAGACAAAGGGTTGAACAGCCTCCATTATCAAATGAGCAAGGATTGTTTGGAAGGGGAGGCTGTCGAAGGGGATGGTAGACTTTTATGTCCATTGGACGATGAATAGTTTTTGCAACGGTAGTTTGATTCGCTCCATTGTATTTATGAGCTCTTTCTATTGTTTTTGTTTCCCAATCAGACCTAATCAGATTTATTTAAGATTTAAATATAAATATCATATCATTGAATTAATTATTTACCAGAATACAAACTCTTCAAATACGGAAATGGCAAATATATGATGGACTTTTGCTCCTGGGCTTTTCACTGCTTGGAAAAATAATAAGAGTTAAATTCAAATGCTTATTTTCAAATTAAAATTAAACACTATTTAGATAATACCTCGAGAATGAATAATCTTGATATTTTTGCCATTTAAATCCGACACTGCCACATAATCCTCTTTCGCATCTGTGAATTTTTTTGGCAATTAGTAAATTACTTATAAGTTATTTTATATTTTTATTGGGATTTAATAGGGACTGACCTGCCCAGAAAAGTTCATCAGTCTCATAAGATACCGCTAAAGCATTTGGCCATCTTTAAAAAATGGATTAATTAATTTAAACCCTTTTAACATGCTAATAAATTTTATATACCCAAGATTCTCTGTAATGAGCAGAGTAGGGTTCGAGCCGTCCATTCCACTTCGGCCAATATGCGGTGAGTCTCCCCAATCTAAATAAAAATCATAAAATAATTAATGACAATTTAAATATCGAAAAAAATATTGAACTAACCAGACCAATACATGTAGCCATTAAATGGATTAAGTGCCAAAGCTCTTGGTTCTTGTAATCCTTCGGTTATAAGTACTTTTCGATATTTTCCATCAAGCTTCGATACTGATTTGAAATAAATATATAATATTTTAGATTTATTTTTAAAAAAATTAATATTTTTACCAGAAATTGAATCAGTTCCTTTGTCACACCAATACAAGTTGCGACCGACCCTTTAAAATCCAATGAAATTAAAATTCATGTTCATTTAATTTTTAAATCATTACCAATCCACGGCTAAGCCATCAGGGCTTTGTACGGCTATATGCTGTAGAGTCTGTGAAAATCAAATTAAAAATTAGTAGATTATTTAAAAAATCACAAAAGCTCATTAATCTGTATTTTGTAATTTACCTCTACAGCATTGGAATCACTTCCATTCTCACTATTGATATTGCAAACTCTTTTGATGCTGGAGCCAAACGCCGTAACATCCTTTAAATGACAAAAATTTAAATCTCAATTTCTTTTCAGATTAATTTGAAAAATGTAAGTATTTCCAAAAATCCGCACATCTTTAAAATTATAAGCAGATTCAGCACTACTTACCGACCAATAAATACACTTTTCTTCCCAATGATAATCCAGCCCCACAGCATTTGTCAAATTCTGAATTTTAATCGTAACATTTCCATCCAAATCCGCCATTCGAATATAATATTGATTGGAGAATATGAGCTTGACTTTCTCGTCTGTTCAAAAAAAATTATTAAAATTATTTCTAAAATTTAAAATTTAAAATATACTTGAATTGGCTTTGCAAGTATGATGATCAGATTTCAAAACATAATCAGATTTACAGTAGCACACATATGATCCAAAAGTATTCTTGCAAAGTTGAGAGCATTTCCTTTGGGTACATTCATCCACATCAACGCAACGATGCTTATTTTCAGGGTCAACCTTAAATCCTGGATTACAACTGCATTTGTATCCAACCTTCAAATCCGTACATAGGTGCTGACATGTTGTAGCAGAGTCACATTCGTTTATTCCACACCCATTTTCATCGGAAAAGTCGCCGCAATTATCTTCTGAGTTACATAATTCCGTCTCCTTAATACATATCCCATTATCACAAAGGAAATCATCACTCTGTGTGCAAAATGTCCCTGCTCCACAAAGATCTGTAGCTTCATCGCTCATATCCCAACAATTATCTTCTCCATTACATATTAGAGATTTGTCAATGCACCTTCCATTCTTGCATGCAAAACTGGTAGAATTATCGTGGAGGCAGCTTTTATAGTCACATTCCCCTGAAAATACATATTAAAATTCAATTAATCTTTTCCTAAATTCCTAAATACAATTATTACTCTCGTCTTCTCCTTGTTCACAATCCTCGTCACCGTCGCACCGGTAGATCATATTAAGACATTGTCCATCCCGGCATTGGAATCTATTTGATGGGCAAGCGCCAAACACGGGAGGAGGATCAGTTTGCTGCTTGTGATCGTGATCACAATATTCATTTTCTTCATTCCTGCCTTCACCGCATAGTTCTTTGCACATATCTGGATTCTCATCACTTCCATCACTTTGAAATTATTGCAAAATACATAATAAATATTACAACATTCTTAAATCCCTTAATATTAATTATCCTACCTGCAATCCGCAGAGCCATCTTGAAATTTTTTAAAGGAAAAATTATTAAAATTTCAGAATTTTATATCAAATTATTTATTGGAATACTCACCACATTGCCATTGCAAGCTAATGCATTCATGAGAGGTGACACAATGAAACTGTCCAGGGCATTGGCAGTCCTTTTCATCTAGAAAATTATTGTAATTTTTAAATAAATGAATATTAGGCAAAAATAAGGCTATTTAAAGTCTTTTTGTATACCTTCCCCATCCGTACAATCAATATCACCTAAAAAATATAAAAAAATCAAATACTGGCCCAATATTTTAATGATTCCTAAATACACAATTAAATCAATATACCATCGCATTGGAACGCCTTCAAAATAAGCGTCCCATCCGAGCATTTGAAGCTATCATGAGGTGACAAATGCTTGATCCCTTCCATATTAATTAAGGTACAATTTGCTTCATCATCACTCCTATCCGTGCATTCAACTTGGCCGTTACATATCAGATTCCTAATGAAAATACAAGATTATTTAATCAGTAAAAAATATATTTAAGTCTTTTTTTAGAACCTACCTGTGAATACATGTCTGCGAACCCAAACATCGATAATAATTCCCAAGCTCTGCATCCCTACAGAAAGGTCGCACGCAGTCCTCCTCATCAGATTCATCTAGGATGCAATCAATCTTCCCATCACATCTCGCCGAGCTATCCATACAAGCTCCACCACCTTCACATTTGAATTCATGTGCTTCGCAGTTGCATCCAAGCTCATCTTCATTGTCTCCACAATCATTTTTTCCATTACAGACCCGCTCTTGCGGAATACATCGGTTTGAAGGACAATGGAAATGCTCTGGTGGACATGAACGTGTAGCGCAATAATCCCCGTCTTCGTCATCTCCCTCTGGACAATGTTTGATGCGATCACAGGTCAGAGAGAATGGGATACATAGCCCGGTAGAGCATTGGAATTTATTTGTGCAATTAAATGACGAGATAAGATTGGATTCAATACAACGTCCATTCTCAACAAGAGTCTTCCCAGGGCCACATTTGCAAAGAACCCTCCTCCTTGAATCCAACTCGCAAATCTCTGAACATCCTCCATTTAGTATCGAGCATGGATTCTCAGAACATTTTTCATTTTGTTCAGAGACAGCTACAATTCCCATTGGCTTTGGAATATCCTTTCGCAATACTACAACTCCATCCCCATGCAATTTATTCGCTCTTATTACAGATAAAAGTACCCAGTCAGTCCAAAATAGATAATCCCCATGAACAGCTATTGCAAAAGCATGTTTCGGCTTATCTTGACCAATTACAACACGATCCGTTCCATCATAATTTGTTCTCTCGATTTTATCCAGCCTTTGGAATTATAAAATCATTAAAAATCATTAAAAAATTGCTAAATAAACCTACCTCGCGTCCACCCAGTATATTTTCTTCATAGAATGATCCAATGTCAGCCCGTTAGGCATTCGTATATCCGTTGTAATAATAGATTCCATTCCATAACCAGAAAGATAGGATCTTTGAATTGAAGGTAAATTCGCATCCCAATTAGTCCAAAAAATTCTGAAAAAAATTAATAAATTAGTTTTTTGCTCAAAAAAAATTCCAATTTCAAACCTTGATTCGCAAGGGTCGACGGCAATACTCCTTGGCTTATCCGAACTTTTCAATTTCAAAATCTTTTCCACTTTACTTCCATTCACCCATGGATTAATTCTATTAATACTCGCATCATTTGAACAAGTCCAGTACAAATCTGAATGAGATGCTTCAAAATAAAGTCCCTCAACAGAACCTTGCTTGACTGCAACCACTCCAAATCCGCTCCCATTAAAATGCACACGATTTATAGTTCCCAGCTGCACATCCGAGTAGAAGATTACCCTCTTTGCAAAGTCATACGAGAGCCCAATTACATTACGGATATGTTCTGGATCCGAAATTGGAGGATATGGAGAATTGTGAGATACTTCTTCCGTGACATGAACAGATTCAATTGAAGAGACTTTGGAGAAGAGTATAAATGCATCATAATGTTCGCAAGTAGCTCCATCTGGCATTAGGCGCCCATGAGCGCAATGGCAAACCGGATGTGTTCCATTAAATAGACACAAATCCCCACATCCTCCATTATTCCTCCCACATGGATTCGTACCCTTTTGCCTCCCTTGAGCAAAGATACTCAGATCCTTGATAGTAACCCCCAAATTACGCCGTATTACTTGTACATTAGATCCATTTGCCACAGGAGCGGATAGAATAGATCCATATTCGCTATTCTCCACCCAATATACTACCCCTTTGCTTACAATGGGGGAATGTAATTGTGATTCATTTGTACCATTATAAAAAATCCTGCGACCTCTTCCATTGTAATCCACGGACTCTATACGATGTGTAATTGTATCAGTCCAAAATAGAAGCTGACGCTCAAAGTCTAGGGTTATATCTCCAATCCCCAATCGAGTTGGACTCGAATCTACAATCACACGGCGATTTGATCCATCCAACCCTGATCTTTCAATATGTCCCTTTGTTACATCTCCCCAAAATAGATACCCTTTTGGATCAATTGCAAGACTCATTGGCTTTTCAATTCCATTTGTAATTAAGACATAATGTGAGGATCCATTTAATCTCGCCAGCTCAATCATTCCATCTTTTGGATTTGCCCAATAAATTAGCCCACTATTCCAATCAATGGCAAGAGCTATTGCAGCTTCTGCATCAATTATACTCTCCCTTGATGTCCCATCCCTCTTAATTCTTGAGATTCGGCCCTTATCATAATCATTCCAATAAATGTATTGTGAGCCCTCATCAACGTCAAGGTCTGTAGCAATTGAAATTTGAGGTATAGGGATAAGGGCATCCTCAGCTGTTGAATTCCCTATTCCAGGCTTTGTGCTAAGCCCTTTAATTCCAACTGAGTCCGAGTAAATTAGGATAGAATCAAGTCCAATACATTTAGATCCATCACGATCGTCAAGCACAAATCCCAGGGCACATTTACAGACCCTCCTTTCATTAGAGGTAGGAATACAAAGATGTGAACAGCCTCCCTTATTTTTTGAACAAGGATTTGATCCCACCTGGAGCTCTGGATCATATACTTTGATTGAATAAATATTCTCTGTATTATTCCGAACATATTCAAAGGCTCCTCCAATCTTGGCGTCCGCTCGGAGGATGGCATCTTGTTTCTCCGACGTAGCAAAATAAACCCAATTCTTGTATACTGTAATTACGTTGGGTTTCAGTCCACCAAATTGGATTGTATTTACTTTGTCTGCATTCAAATCATAATATTGGATCTTTTCTGTATTATAATTGACCCAATAGAGGGAACCTAGCCCTTTTCCTCCATCTGCTGGTGGAGCTAGGGTTAAACTTGCCGGCCTTTCCAAATCTGGATTCTCTCGATTATTTGTAAGGACCCGCCTTTTACTCCCATCCATTCGGGATTCAATAATTTGGAATTGATTCTTACTAGTTCCATCTGGGTAGTAAATCCTTCCATTAATAGGATCTACTGCAATTGAATTGACACCTTTGAGATCCGCCTTCCCTTCAACAATTGTACTAAAATATTGCCCATCCAAATCTGTGNAGTAAATCCTTCCATTAATAGGATCTACTGCAATTGAATTGACACCTTTGAGATCCGCCTTCCCTTCAACAATTGTACTAAAATATTGCCCATCCAAATCTGTGACTGCAATTGAATTCCTTTGAGGATTTTGAAGTGCAATAAATATTAGATTGGATATCCAATCAATTGCAATAGCTAGAGGTTTCCCAGCAGTAGCATCAATAAGGGTTGTAATTGAAGGGTTTGAAATATTTGCTCGTTTAGTTTCTCCAGCTTGTGAATCTGACCAAAAGATTTGACGATTTCGAGCAAGGAAATGCAGGTTTGATGGAGCAACAATTAAAGGTACTGAAATTGGTGGAGCAGCATGAAAATAAGGTTTATCCAAATAAACAGCTCGGATTTCATTCAGCCGAGAAAAGATTAACATTTTCTCATTTTGTACACAAGTTTTGTTATCTCTCGAGTTTAGAATCATTAGATGTGGGCATCCACATGCACTCCCTCCTCCAACGTTTAGTAGGCAAAGGTGAGAGCATCCCCCATTTTTCTCCCCGCAAGGATTCCGTATATCTCTCGCTTGCCTTGATGGATGAATGACTTGTAAGTCAAAGGGTTGGGTATAAGTCCTATGAATTGTCGTCACATTTGCTCCTGTGAATTTATTTGCTCTCATTACAGAATTTGATCTCCAATCTGTCCAATAGCAATTATTCTCAAAAATAGTGATAGCAAATGGATGGGATAGAGATTCATGGTCAGAGACGATTGTTCGGAAATCACGTCCATCATAAGTTGCTGAATGAATCGTGTCTAAACGTGCATCCACCCAATATACCCGCTTAATTGTATAATCAAGGGTTAAACCATTTGGCCAAGCTCCATCTCCATTCTGACCATTTTGTCCAACAAGTAAAACAACTCTTCGCTCCGTTCCAGCCATTGATGCACGTTCAATTCGTGGTGCATCAGTTTCCCAATCTATTTGAAAGTTAATTTATTTAAAATCATTGACAAATATTTGATATTAATTAAATACCTGTCCAAAATAGAAGCGAGTCGCGTGGGTCGAGGGCAATAGACCTAGGTGAGACCATATTCCCACTGATCAACGTTTGACGATAGCTTCCATTCAGTTTTGCGACTTCAATTTGATCAATATTTGATTCCACCTGTTAAATTATATATCGTATTTAAAAGCAAATTAACGACAATGATTATAGAGATTTTCCCCTACCCAATACAAATTTTCTCCTATCCAATCCACGGCCAGACCTTCAGCAGTAGCAAGTCCCGTTTGAATTACAACTTCAATATTGATCAGAGATCCGCTAACAAGGGATCCTCGGTAGACTTTATCATCCACAACATCCGTCCAATATATTTGAACTCCATCTGGTGATTGGTAAAAATCCAGAGCAATTGAATTCCTCAAGTTTGAGATGAGATTATTAAATTGTATTGAATTCAGGTTGATCCCACGAAGTTCATGTCGATTTGAAAATACAAGATATGGGATATCTGGAGCCACACTCTTGCATGTGAATCCATCCTTGTATAATTCAAATCCAGGAAGGCAAAGGCATTGATGCCGATCCCCATAACGTTTGCATATTTGAGAACATGTACCAAATTCATCGCATGGATGAAGTACAGTACAATTGATCTTGTTTGAGGAGAGTCGTAAATGCTTTGGACAATGGCAAAAATGGCCATCTGGTGAATTTTGGCAAAAATTTGTACATGTATTCAGGGATTTACTTTCGCATTCTTTATCCCCGCATTTCCCACCTTCGTCAATCCCATCCTTACAATCCCTTATATCATTACAAAATGATGAGGGCTGTACGCAAACCGTGTTATTATCGCAATATCTTCCAGGATAGGGGCAAGAAGGTGGAGGGGATGGACAATTCTCTTCGTCGCTTTTATCATTACAATCAGGAATCCCATCGCATCTCCATCGGATTGAAACACACTGAAGCCCATCAATACAACGCCAAGCTTCCCGGCCACAGGTGATATTAAAGCAGTCCTTATTACTAATCCATCCATCATGAATAGGTTCCAATTCGCAAGTAGCACGATCAGGATGATTTAAACCAAAGTTAAATTGAGCACACGCTGGAGGTGCCTTAACCCCTGGACAATTGAGTTCATCAAAGTAATTTGAACATTGACATATTCCATCACAAATTTGGCTTGGCTCAAGGCATTTATTATCCGATGCACAATAATATTTTGAGGTGGTATTACAATAGTGCTCGCAATTCATTTCATCAGAGTTATCTGAAAGGATTGAAATATTAAAAATTGGGACAAATCTAGACAAATTGACTATACCTGGACAATCCTGAAAAGAGTCACAAACAGTCTCAAGTGGAACACAGAAATTCAAGCATTTGAATTGAAGTCGACTGCATTCTGGGTAATTACAATTCGCCTCGTCAGAGGAGTCATTTAAACCGCAATCCGGGTCTGAATAATTCAAAATTCAAATTTTAAAAATTTAAAGGCAATTTAAATTGCGAGAAATTGAAATATTTCTTACCTCCGTCACACTTTTGAAATGAAATAAAAAAATATTTTAGAATATATTAAATCATTCAATTTAAAAATAGTGTTACCGTCCAGCTTATGGGGATGCATCTTTTAGAATGAGCGCATTGGAATTCATGAGGACCTATTCAAAAAAATGTTAATTTGTTTTAATTCAAATTGATATGCTTCCGTATAGATTTGGAAAAATTACCGCATTCAACGTTAGCAGAAGTGCAAATGGAAACATTCTCATCTTCAGAATTTGGGCAATCTATTTACCCCGAAAAAAAAATTAAATATAGATTATCATTTTACTTTTACAATTTTAAAACTAAATTCTTTTACCTGCAACTCCATTACACATTTTAAAATGAGGTATACATAAGCCATTTCCGCAATGGAAATTATTTCTGCCACATTGTCCTTGGTCCCAAAAGCAGGGTCCATTCGGATTTGAATTTTCATCCGACCCATCTCCACAAGAATCCACTCCATCCTAAATTCAATTATTTTAATTAAAAACAATAACTCAATAACTTAAAATTAAACTTACGCATAGATTAGCTAGCGGTACACATTTTGGGAAATTTTTGCATTCGAAAAACACATCCTTGTCACAAGTCAGAGGTTCAGTATAATCAGGTATTGGCACACAATTCTTTCCATCTCCTCCAATTTTAAATCCATCCCTACAATGGCAATTATTCCCAACATTTCCAGGGCTTGCAAGACAAAGTTCACCACATCCATGATTTCCTCCACAAATGTTTGACATTCCACTAGTTTGTTGGAGCGAGGGATGGTAGATTTTAAGCCCTCCTGCATCATCATTTATTATGGCCAGAATAGAAGATTCTATCTTCTCTCGGTTGTTTGTATTAATCTCCGAGTTCACCCTCATCCTTGTGACATTCCCACTCAACGACAAGTAAAGAAATCCTCCAAAATATGCGAGTCCAACAGGGCGGCCAGGATTTAAAGGATCGACCCGATAGATTGTCTCGCGTACTCCGCTCTCAGAAATCCTTACACGTTCAATAGTCATATGGTGTCCATCTACCCAATATAGCCAATCCCCAGGAATGTCCAAAGAGAGCCCAAGTGGCCATTCCAAATGATCAACCCAGGTCTCTCGATGTGTTCCATCAAGCCATGCCCGCTCTATTGATCCTCCCATTTCAGTAGAGGGTTGCCAATTGGCCCAGAATATAACCCTGAGAAATATAAAATTGAATTAGCTTTCATTAAAATTAAATTCATCGCATTTACCTTCGAGTAGGATCAACCACAATATTCTTGGGCATAGTCAAATTCGTATGAATGAGTAGCTTTTTGAATTTTGGATTTGAGAGCGAAGCGACATAAATTATTTTGATATTTTCATCTGAAATATATAGATTTCTTCCAATCCAATCAATGGCAAGTCCCTCTGACTGCGACACCCTACGCTCTTGCCTCGAAATAAAGACTTCTTCAATTGGATCATGAAGCTTTTTCCGAAGTATTTGGAAATTTGTAGAATCCGAATAATAAATCCACCGATCCCGAGAATCATAATCTATAGCAGAATAGATTGATTTATTTACAACTGGGATCATAACTTGTTCCAGATTGATTGAAGCCGTAGTAGTTGCATT
>JAAZTK010000712.1:0-18009 GCA_036507255.1 Megalothorax incertus
CATTCTTCCCAATCAAATCCCACTTTTCTGCTCCAAGCTAATCCGGAATGTGCTCATTTGTCGCCCCCAGAACAAATGTGCTCCTGATTAGGAGAATTTCTGGCTAGTAAAGTAAAGCTCTAAAAACTTTGGATTCTCTGTTGTAAATCAGGTTCTCTGCACCAATTCGCCTTATTCTCGATCGTGAGACAGATCTCCGAATTTCAGGGAAAAGGAATGCTTTTCGAGCAAATTACAATGTAAGCTTTAACTCGGATGGGAAGCTAATCGGGCTTCAAATGAACTTCTTTTGCAATGGGGGATGGAGCATGGATGTCAGTATGGCGGTAAGGGATCTTCCCTAATTTACTGATCAAACCCTTTAGGCGGACTCTTTCTTGAAAGATAAATGATTCATTCATTTTAGGCTATTGAGCGAGCCCTTCTTAATATAGACAGTGCGTACAACTTACCAAATACAAAGCTTGAGGGGAAAATCTGCAAAACTCACCTACCTTCCAATACGGCGATGAGAGGAGTGAGTCTTATTCAACTCTAGGATCTAGGCCTGATAAAGTATCTTTTACACAAACTTCTAATTAATAGACTGGAGCACCTCAAGCTATTCTACTGATTGAAAATATCCTGGATCGGATATCTGCCTTTTTGGGGATGGATCCCATTGAGGTTTCATTGAAAACTCTTCAAAACTTTTTACCAAAATAGATCTTTTCAGGTCAGGAGAAGGAATCTTTATAAGGATGGGGATACAACACCCTACGGCCAAATCATATCAAACTCAAATGTAGGCAGATGCTTTGAGAGCTGCCTAATCAGCGCAAATTACGAGCAAAGATTGAAGAAAGTCCACGAATTCAACCAGTTAATTAATTCTTTTAGAATTTCTGTACATTTATAGTACGATACTTTATACAAATTTTTATATTAAATTTAGGAATAACAAATGGATCAAAAGAGGAATTTCTCTTAATCCTATACAATATGGTGTGGGCTTTACCGCACTACATCTTAACCAAGCTACAGCCACTGTTAAGATCTACCGAGATGGATCTATTCTTCTTAATACTGGAGGGGTGGAGATTGGTCAGGGATTGCATACCAAATTAATACAGGTTTGAAACTTTGAATTCTATCAGAATTTGCCAGTTATTGTACTCGGTATTGTACTACTAAAACTATATCATTTTATATGCAAGATCGCATCAAATGAATTGAGGGTTCCAGCACGGATAATTCGTATATTAGAGGTCTCAACTGACCAAATCGTGAATGCAACTACAACAGCTGCCTCATGTACGACGGATTTAGCAGGGATGGCACTCCTTGTGCGTAAAGCCAATATCTTTAATTAAAATAGGAACTTCGTTGAATTTTAATTGAATTTTACGCAGATTGCTTGCCAAAAAATGAGTAAACGATTGGAACCATATATGAATGAAGAGAAGAGCTGGGAGGAGGGTATTAATCAGGCATATATGGATCGGGTTAATTTAACTGCAAACGGATTCTACAAGTTTGCACATTTAAGCTTTTTTCAAAATGGTTTTTTAATTTCTTATTTTAAAAGGACCCCTGGTATGGGCTGGACTGACCCAGAGAAACTTAAGGGAAGTCCATTTAATTATTTTTCAACGGGGTCTGCAATTTCCGAGGTTGAACTCGATTGCCTCACGGGGGAATTTAAGGTATCTGTATTGCAGATACTCAATTTGACAATAAATGCGTCTCATATTTTAAAATTTAATGCATTTTCAGATCCTTCGAACTGATATTGTGATGGACATTGGTCAGTCAATCAATCCTGGAATTGATATTGGCCAAGTTGAAGGAGGTTATATTCAAGGGGTTGGTTTTTGCACGATGGAGGAGCTAATAACGGATGACCAAGGCTGCTTAAAAACAATAGGGCCACTAGAATATAAAATTCCAACCGCCTCAACGATCCCATCAGAGTTTAACGTGACAATCCTCGAGGGATCTTCCAACCCGAAAGCAGTTTACTCTTCAAAGGTTTGATGGGCATCTCCAAAAATAAATGATTAGATGTTTTTAAAAAAAATCTACAACCCATTAATAGGCAATTGGCGAACCTCCACTCCTGTTGGCCTCCTCAGTCTTTTTTGCAATCAAGGAATGCATTAGAGAGTTTCGTAAGTCGGCGAACCTGAGCTCAGATTTCCCCCTGGATTCTCCAGCTACATCCCAGAGGATTCTCGAAGCACTTTCCTCGCCCTCAATTTAAATACAGTAAATCATTAACTGCCTACTCCTACTGGCCTATATTCATTCTCCTTACTAGGTATTATATTGTAAAGATATTTCAAGAATGTATACGGTACTATACATAATGATATATTTACTCAATGAGAATAAATGCAAACTTTAGCAATTCCGAGGAGCATAGATTTATTAACATTAGAATGGGGCATGACATATTTAGGGGGGAAGACGAACTACCTACTTTATTTCTAGTTTTCTTACTTTGCATTAGAAATAAGCAAGTTTAAATTAAACTTGATTAAATATTAATCCAATTCCCCAGTAGCTTCTGAATTGGACTCACTTTTCACAAATGAAGCAAAGTTCCTAAATTACTATCTCCTGACTAATTTAATAAGTTCTCTTTGCTAGGTAGGGTATAATACTAATGCTTGAGTATTATGAATTATTGGCTTGATGAAAAAAGATCGGAGAATTTAAAAAAAAAGTCAAATGCGTACAATTCTCCATTGGGTCGTGGAAAAAATAAAGGGGCGAGATCCAATCTTGAGGGGATTTGTAAAATAGCAAGTTAAATGCTTTTAATCTGATTGGGAAATAATTGGCTGTAAAACTCAATCCTCCTAAAAGGCGTTTCTCGGTTTGAAGAACAAAGATCTCAGCCCTTATTTGAGCTCATTTAATCCTTAGAGCAAACCCTATTCAATTTTATGATAACTCTTTTTAAAGTGATCTTACGATAATCAAAAATTTGGAGAGCTGGAGGAAAAATGAGGCTATGTAAAAAAAATCAGTATTCTTGAGCTTAAACCAGGAGGATTCTCCCCATTTCAAATTAGATTAAAAATGCATTGTATCAGTATTCTGTTCAGCCGTACTTTACAAAAAGCAAAAGTCCATTCTCTTCTCTTCCCCTCCAGGTTCCAAAACTATTCAACTCCCATTAAAAAAATTCCTCTCCACGAACGGGAGAAACTTGAAGTTTAAATTCCTTACATGGAATTGGGTCGTCGTCGGGGGTAGAGTGAAAGTTAACTTGAAAGTCCTCGGTGCTCGGACTCTTTGATTAGAGACACGCATTTCAAGCCAAAGTTAAAATTAGAGAGCTTTCACTCTCACTTTTCTTTTTCTAGCTCTCTCTCGACTCTCGAAAAAATGGGTCTAAAGCCTTTGAGCATCTCGGGCTAATGTGCTTTTCGGCTCTGGCCAATTTGTGACATTTCCCCAAATTAAAACTTAATCTTCCTCTTTCCTTCCGCTTCTTCTTTTTTTCAGAGAGCACTTTCTCCAATTCTGGAAGAGATGGGTCAATCTCAATTTATTTCGAAAGCAGTTAGTAGCTCGCTCGATTTAAAAAGAGTTTTATGCTATAGTTTAATTGGAAATGGACATGTTTGACATTGTAGAAAGTCGAAAAGGACTAGCATTAAGGATTATTGTTAAGTGAAAGCTAAAAGACTCTCTTGCTTCTTCAATGTCAATTAATTAATCCCAAGTTTAAGCTTGGCTTTCAAGAAAGTATAAAAAAAATTTGCAAATTATTTTGATTTACGAGGGTGCAAAAAAAAACCAGACCGGAACTTTTTAAAATTCAAATGGACACAGAAACTTTGACCCATTTCCCGTAATAGACTTGAATATAATATTTAATATATGACCGGAGGACATGGAAGAATGCAAAAGAATAATTTCTATTCTCTCCACAGCCGAAAAAAGGACCATTTCAAAGATGCGGATAACAAGGAGAGCCATAAAGAAAAAAAGAGAAAGTAAGAAATAGAAAGCTTTCGCCAATATTTTACAGTGGGGGTTATATATTTTGAGATTACACTTGATCTATAACATTGTTCGTATAACTTTGTTCATGGTATAGATACTTTAAAAAAACTCGGGTCAAATCCAAAGTTTTCAGAACCCCAAGTTTGAACCGAATAGAACTCCAAATATATGGTGGTCATCTACTTTCTTTTAATTTAAATCCAATAAAATCACGGTCAAGCGGGCACCAGTTGACTCGGTTAAATTGGTAAAGCCCGTAAATTATTGGGAAAAGTTGCAAAATCTCTAAATCTCAATGTAAAATTTACTTTCTTACCACAAGACTTTCTCCCAATATACTTCCCGTAGTATACCCACGCAAAAATTCCTTGAAAAAAAATACTTAATTCATTTACGAATGAATAATGAGGTTTTTTTTGCTAATTTATGATTGAGAACTTGAACAAAAAGGGAACAAAACACGCGCAGATTATGTTCCAGATAAGATTTAGTGGACAACTTGTTTGTACTTTGGCCAGAAAGCCAGAAAGTTAATACATTCTAATCTAGATTTAGAATTTTAGATTAAACTCGTGTGCGGTATAGGATTTAATTCAATGGGGTAGAAATGAGCAAGAATAAAAGGAGCTGAGAATGAATAAATCCTCGGATTTAATTTGCATTTTAAAGAAATTAAATATTTCCGAGAATTTAATCTTCATTTTTGTGTGGTCGGAGAGAATCGTCGGTTTGAGGACAAATGCATCCAACTGGCATAATATATGTTTTTATCTGTTTCTCAAGAGCCCCTCGCAAATATGTATGTCTATGGGTCGGTCGTCTGTTTGAGAAGTTTGTTGAAATTAAATTTTGTCCGATATTTAAATGCATTTCTGGAACTGGAGACTCCTCCTCTAAACTCGTTTGAAAAAGATGGGCTCGGAAACGAGTAAAGTTTGTTCGTAAATATTATGTGGCGGTGGCTAGGAATCGAGTCGAAGGCTGAGGATGCAATCAAGTAAATAATAGTATATGGGAAAAACGGCCCAAAGTATAAGAATAAATACTGGGTAAATAGATTTCGAGAAGACCCCACAAATGACCCCAAACTCTCAAAATCCATCCCAATAACTTTGAAGTGCCCGAAAAAGGGGAGTGGAGCCCTTCAAAAACGGATGCGAAACTATTTTTATCACTTTATTAATGTTTTAATAGACATTTCTTCACAAAATTAAGTTTCCCCCAAAGGGACTTTCTCCAAAGACTTTCTCCATCTGAGAAAAGAGTTACATTTCCCGGATACAAACCGAAAAGTGAAAGTATTTCGGGACTTGCGGGTATTACCTACTTCCTTATTAACACAAGACAAATTCTACAACTACTACTTCTCAAAATAGGATGAACCCCGAGTCGACCCAAATTTCCAAATTTAAACTTGGGGGAAATTTTATTACGGAAACTCGCGTTCGTTTTTTGACAGGGTGAAGAACTCTGGGGTAGAACAGAGATGTTCCCCGATTGGAAAACCCCCAAAGATGTGACGGAAATTAAAATATTCACAAAGTTTGGTTCGCTGAGGGTTTTAAATGGGCAAAAATGATCTCAACTCTGGGAGATTAGTTTCTCAAAGTTAGATTAAATCTTCTTGTGTAAAGGGCAGCGTTTGGCCCTCTTAGGATCTTGCTTATGGGGTCAACGAGAGTTTGAACTTTTCCGAAATAAATCTTTTAGCTTTGAATTTGTAAAGTTTTAAGAGCATAAAATTGGAGGAAACAATGGGTAATTTGTATGCAAAATAGCTCGGTAAAAAAATAGAAACAAACAGGGGCTAATATCCTTTCTGGAGAGAGAAAGTACTACAAATCCCATAAATCCCTGTTTATTTCCCTTTCGGTTCAATGACCAAGGAATACAGTTTTTTATTCGGTCAGATGATCTCCTATTGTATAGGAGATCTCCTATTGTATAAAGGATAGTGAAAGCTCAACAAATGGAGAAGGAATAAAAAGTAGAGTCGAGGCGATCGTAAACCTCTTTTTTTACCCGAGACAAGTTTGCATATAAACTGCACGAATCTTCAGCAGAAGAAGAACATTAGGATCGGGTTAAAAAGACAAATAATCGATTCACTTGGCCAAGATCCTGTACACTCTGGTTCCGAGTGAAATAGAGTGAAACTTGTGTTTTTTCGGGAGGATATGCGTGATTTTTTCCCAACCCGCCAACTCGTCACTGTTTGCCCTATCTACAATTCCAACATAAAATTTGGTTTTTCTTTACTTAAAAAAGAGATATATCTCCCAACAAAAGAATTTATTCCTATTAGCCTACAAAGGGAAGAAATAGGGCAAATTTAGATCTAGATACACAAACACACACACACAATCTACTACTGAGGGAACACACATTTTTATTTATAAAGAATGGGTGCGGGAGTAGGCTCGAGAAATTCAATCTTGGGTCCCCATAAATAATAAACTATGCGGATTTCTCCAGTGCATTTCGGCCATGACTTTTTTATGCCGCAAATCTCGAGCTGATGATGGCCTCCAACTCCTCTGTCGGCATACAAATATACAACCATTTATTTAAGTACTAGAGAGATCGAGTATTCAACACTTTACTATTTTATTCATTTTTTTCCGGAGAGCTCCACTCATTTCAAAAAGTGGGGAAAAATCTCAAAGATGAACTGAAGGAAGGGAAGAAGAAGAGGAGCTGGTGAAAGCCTCAAGGGTCCTTCTCCGGCCCTTCTACAACTTAATGTAATATTAATCTCTACATTTAAAGAACTCTCTTCCCCTGTCTCTGACTCTCCGAGCTACGTTCGCCCCGTAATAAATTATCATTCAACCAAAATCTACTCGTATAATAATGTAGTTACTCTCTCCTTTGTCGGCTCTCCTGGGCCGACTCTCCGAGCTTTCACCCAGCTCGAGAAGAACAAGGAGAAATTAAGGTATTCGTGAAGCCGCTCGCAAAACCCCACTTCGAAATGGACATATTAGTTCTTCTCAGCCTCCTCAGGCCGCCGGAGAGCTTTCCGAGCCAAATTCAGAGATGTGTGGTCGGCAGAATGATAAATTGCTTAGAAATAATGTTCTCTCTCGAGCCCTTGTTTTAGACTTTCAAATGTCTTTTGGGTCCAGGCAAGATTTCACAATTATTTCAAAGTGAATTGGATCAATAAGGCCACCTTCGATCGGGGAGAGTGGGAGCGAATTTAATACATCTACAAAAGCTTTGAAATTCTGGTGCATTCCTCATAATATATCTCATTTAAATTCACGTGGATCCTACTCAGAGAGTCCATCGTTCTTGTGGGTTTTTGGCTCGGTTTTTGCTTCCCATTAAGACAACCTGGGCCACATCACTTTCTCCCGCGGTGGTGGTAGCATATATAAGTGTATAATTGAAATATATATTCCCGGGCCCTTAATTTCGTGGCTCGGAATTATTATCTCGTTCTCCGACAGTTCGGGACTTGCCTGGCATTTAATTAAAAAATCCTCTTCCCATTTCCGAGTTGGATATGTGTACGCTTGGGTTTTGAGCATGCTTTCTCCTAGAAATATGAATTCTTTACTGCATCTTACGGCTTCTTGAGTCCGAGATATAAAACCCCGGGTTTTTCCGCACGCTTTTTATTTATTTCCTCGAGGGTTTTTTATCTCTTAAATTAAACCTGCATCTCTAAATTACTCGAAATAAGGGTTTAAATGCAATTTAATAGATTTCTAAAATAGCTAGCTCTCTGAATTTTGCTGGGTTTTGGATTATTTTGGGAATTTCACGATGTATTCGTATATTTTTTTAAAACAATGGTATACTCATACTGTTCCAGTTGTTGTTTGACTCCTAAAATTTGGCTGACAAGCAAAAATCCCGATTCGCAAAACAAATATCTTATTCTGCAGAAATTCCGTCCGACTGGATTTGACTTCTCACCATAAAATGATTTGACTCTTTTGCGTTTCGAACCATATTTCGATGGGGGGAAAGTCGAAATAGAAATGTTTGAGGGATTTCCCTTCTCCCTCGCAAATCCCATGTCTGGATAAACAGATATAGTAGGGCTTAGCCCAATGCCGATGGAGCAAAGGAGATAAACCCGGAGCTTTGGAAGAGCAAAAAAGTGAGAGAAATTCTCCTGACAAGTGAACTGTCTCTATTATTTTATTTCAGATGGACGACCAAATTTTTCTCGGCCGCCAAAAAATCTCCTATCCCTTCAATATAGTCCCCCACCACCCCCAATATTTGCACAGGCATAAATCGAACAACATCCTCATTTCTGTTCCAATGAACATTTCATTTTGATTTGACCAAATCTCTAGAGAAGGTATACTGTACGAGTACTACCTTATAAATTGGTAAATACTAAATTGGTTCAGTATGGCTGGGCAATGTGCTCACAATAAAAAGATGTGAATATATTTATTTTTCTTGGGTGAAAGTCGCTTCCATAAATATTTGTATCGAATTGTTTTCAAGTGCTAAATCATAGCCATATTCTCTTCTTAGGGAAGATATCCCCCGTAAAAACATGTCTTTATCCAAGGAGGATGGAAATAATAAATTGCTTTATTGTCACATAAACAAGAGGGTAAACGAGCGCAAAAAGGATGGCAATTCTCCCTATCCCGCTCTATCTATCCAGTCCAAAAAGGAAAGGAAGAACCCCCCAAAATCATTGTGTTTGCAATTCATAATTTATGTCCGCGAAATGAGCTATTTGGGATGGTGCGAACGGGAGATAAACTCATAAACATTTGCAGCTTACTCCATATGAGTTATGCGCTAATCCTCCCCCCGGCTTAAATTTATATGGCCGGGAGAATCAAATGCCCATTTTTGGGAAATAAACACATTTCCCCTTAAAGCTTTAAATACTGTACTAAAGTCATTAGCTCAAGCTTTAAGATAAGAGCAACTGTAATTACTATTATACGAAAGTACATAAAATGAGTCCATGCTAATCTTTAAGATATTCTTGTCCTGGAAAGTCCTTTTTGTGAAAGAAAAAATGCTCCCATTGGGGATTGTAGGCCGCATTAAGTATTGTGTTTTATTCGGGGAAGCAGAGTGTTGGACAAGAATAAAATAAATTGGCTCATCCATCAAAATTTTAATACTTTTTTCCCGTACAACTCTTACTCATATCATATCTTCTACATTATGTATTTCTTCGTTGAGAGAGATGTGTTTTTTTTCTTGGAATTTCAAGTTTCAAGCGAGAGACAAGGAGCGACATCCGAGCAGAAATTTAAGCACAATTTGTCAACGGGAAGGGAAAAAAAGACAAAGAAAAGAGTAGGACAGATCCCCGAGATGAAGACACTCTTCTTTGTATTAGGAGAAGTACTAGGAGCAATACAAAAATATAGTAGTACATTTCAAATGACATCAGAAGGAGGCGGACGGAGGACGGAGGACTCGAGAGACTTTGCAATACAAAGTTTGTATATGAATGAATCCTAAGATATTTTTGTCCATATGAAAAAATCTTTTTCCTTTGCTCAGGAAGCCGCATTTGCTGAGTAGAAGTAGGAATAGTTTGATAACTTTTAATAGGGTACTTTTAAAAACCTGAAATGAAGAATCTCCCAATAGGCTCTACCCTCAAAATCCTCTTTTACAAATTGGAAGCTTTATTCCGTCCTGGCCAAAATAGAATCTAAACAGGTTTTTTTATCCTCGAGGAAATTGATTCCACATTGCAACAAATTAAAGGCTTTCTGGGTCACAAAGCCGATTATATGTCATTTTAAAATGGTATACGCGGGAGGCTCGACTCGGAGAATCAATATTTATTTTAGAAGATTTGCATATTTGATAGGAAACAAATATCGGAAATAAATATCTTTAGGGGTTCGAGCTCAGTAAATATCAAGCTCAGGCAGTTAAGAGAGATCCCTCCCTTTTTCCTGATTTCCTCTCAATTCCAATTTCCTTTTTTTCCTTCTGCCAGATCCTAGATTGCTAGTTTTGCTAGCTCTTAACAGCACTTCCGCACTGCTTAGCAATACTATTTGTGGTTCTGTGTGTACAAATGTAGTAGGAATCTATTGGGGGAGATCGAAGATCGAAAAAGTCATTTACAGTGAGCCGGATTGGTGACTTGGCCCCTTCCGTTTTTTATCAGAGACAAGAGGATGGAGGGAGGGAGGGCCGGATCACAAGAGATAGGAAAATGAATGTGTTTAATGGAGTTGCAGAATTTACAGAGTTGGGGGGAGATATGGGGAGCGGGGGAGAGCAAAGTTCAAGGATATCTTTATTGTGAACCGCGAGTATTTGGCCAGGGTTGGCCATAAGAAGGTTTGGTATTTAAATTAACATGTTACATCCTGCTAAAGAAGCTTCTTCAAAGGCCAAAGCTAATACTATTAGCTAGAATGACCAAAGGAGCTCTTTTAATAATGTTAGCTTTTTATAATATGGTAGTTGAGCTTGCTAGGGGCCAAGTCCAACATTTCCTTTGAGAAAAGTCTTGGCGGAACGGGGGAAATCTCTTTGTCGATTTACACTGCGAAAGAGGGGGGCAGCAAGAGGGGAGATAGGAAATTGGTACAATGACAGTGACAAATCAACAAAATTTAGGCCGGGAATAAGAATAAATGGATTGGGTGAGGATGTGAGAAAGATGAAGCATTTTACAAAGGAGAACAATAAATGAAATGTCACATATTTGGCCTTGAAATGTATATTTTACGCCTACCTCGGTCTTGCAGTAAAACAAGTTTTGACTTTTTTGAAATAAATTCTATCATTTAGATCTGGGAACCTACCTACTTTTATAGCAATTTCTGTCTTAAGTAATATCACTCGAATTTATAGCAGAAATTTCAAAAGCAATGCTGCAATATGCAGACTTGATATAATATAAACGAGGGGAATGTGCTCGTCCATAAAAAAGTTAATGATTCAAAGACACTTTCTCTCTAATAATTTATTGCTTTAAACTTTGTGAAATTCTTTCAACTTTTTTTCCCAGTATGCATTACGTGTACTACCTACGTAGAATACTACGAGTCTACGAGTACCATGTACTCGTCTAGTAATTTATAAGTAGATACATTTCTAGATTAATCTTAAAAGAGAGTCCCGACTTTGAAGAATTCCTAGCTCGTTCGTTGCAAGTCCCTAGCTCAGCTCCCCTCGAAAAATAAATATTAAATTGTCATTGTCAGGCTCAAACTTGCAGTAATTTGAAACTCATTTCTCAAATCCGACTATTGAAATTAAAGTGAAAGTCACGAAACCAATTCCTTTTCCCCCAAGACAAGTTTTTTGGGCATTTTTCAAAAGGGCCGAGGACATTTTGAATTAACATATAAATTATCATTTGACATTGCGAGTTCCGGCCGCTAAGACTCTTAGCCTAAGAGATTTGTTATTTGGATTTTTTGGCAAAATTATCAGGCTGCTTTTATGTCTCAATGCAATGCTAAGCTCGCCGCTCCTTTATCGCGTCTTTTTTCCAAATGTACATATTTCCGGTTTATTATTTCCCTAATACTCGTATTTCTTCCACATGTAAATTTGGTTCCAAAATATTCAAAGTCCAGGATTTAATAAATTTAATTTCAATCCTTTTTTTCAGAAAAACTAATTTTATCTTCAAAAGTAGTGATCATGTGCTATTTCCTTGTTTATATAAAAGAGCATTAACTTAACTAAACTAATAATAACAAAAATTAATGGAGTATTCTCTCATCTTTAAGAAAGTACACACTTTCCCTAAAATTCCATCTCCTCCAAAGGTTATAAAAAACATAATGAGCGGCTGTTTTTCTTAAAAAACCTTATGTATACGAGTACCTACTCGTAGAAATGGGACTAGCTTATAAAGATGCGTTGAGAGAGATTTAATTTCAAAGCTTTTACAAGTGCCATTAGTTTTTATACTTAAAAGAGAGTGAAGTGGGAGCTGTTCATAATCACATTTACTCTGTTTTGAAATGCGGCTCGTCTTTCCAGGCTTCTAAAGAATTATGATTTCAAGGATATATTTCTTTATGGAGGAAATGCCTTTGGGAAAGTCATTCTCTAGCCCCCTACTTTCTCCCCACAGTCAATATTGAGTTTCAAACCGTAATTTCGATACATATTGCTCCAGCATCAACTAAAAATAAAGTTCAAATGTCCCAATTTGGTACACTTTATGCTCCCCATCCAACGACTTTTCAACTTCACTCCCTTTTCTTGTTTCTTCCAAATCCCCGGATTTTTACCCCATTTTATGTCTCTATTTTATCGCTCCTGGCCCATTCCGATTCTTGAGCTCTTCATCAACAAATAATATCGCTCGAACCCCACTCCCCCTCCTCCGCCTCATGATATCTAATTTAAACATTGCTCGCCGAACAATTTCTGACTCAATAAAATCCTGGAGAGAATAAAATAAAATAAAGTCAAGCTTATGCACTTGGAATGAGGAGGGGGATCGAGTTTTTATTAAGGTCCCGAATTAAATTACCGCTATAAGGATATATGAGGATTTTAAAATATTGAGATATTCGGATTTAGGCTAAGGATCATAGATCGATCATTGATCTAGAGTGGATTTTTGCAAGTGGTAATTATCCATATTATAAGAATTTTAATTTGACGAATTTGACGAATTTTAATTTGACGCAAATCACAAAGTATTTTATATGTAAAGGTAGTATAAAAGACAATTCCAAGTATACCTTTTAATTAACAAATTTTTGAGAATTTTCAGGAATGAACTGGCCAATATTAAATTTCTTGGAAAGTTGTCTAAATAAATCTGACCAGTGCAATCCCTGGTGAAATTACTCTTCCCACAAAAACCAACAAATGTAGGATTTCCTCTCATCCAGACTTTTCCAATAATAAAAGTCCCATTCTTTCGTCTTCCCTCGAAAACCTAGCCTTTCGCCAATAAAGCAATATAAATAAATACAACAAAGTACGTAAGAATCTCATGATTTCTTATTACACCAAAATACTTTCTCACTTTCTCCCCCGAAACCGCCGAAGAGAGCTCAGACCACACGCTTTATTTGATTTTATTTGCCTCAAACTATTTCCTTTATTTCGCCTCCCCCTAGCCCATGTCTTCTCCTAATAATAATATATCAGTAAAACTAGTACTACTTGTGTCTTCCACTCCGTATGTTTGCTCCAATGATTACTTTGTCTGTCTTTCCAGGAATCCTTTTGACGCATCCTTTTTCTCGTGGAAGAAAATCAGGAATTGCATGCTTTTTGAAATGGACAATCTTTTGGACTTTTATTGGTATTTTCTCCGCAAGTTTTAAGCCCGTTTTAATTTTAAATTCTTTCTTTTCAACGATTTCTTTCTTTTGTGGGGGCCAATTATGATTCAAATAGAACAAAAAGGCAATTTACATATCTATATATGGGAAGTGAGGATTCAAATGAAGGTTTCAAGGCAGAATATTAAGGAGCATTTACATAAACGCTTTGAATCACAATTCTCCCCCATTACTTTGAGAGTTTGCACTTCTTCCTCAAATGTCCATTGATTCCTCCAGATTATAGAATTGCTTTTTCCTTGTGCGATGTAGGTATATATTGGGCCGCAAATGAAGCATTAAGAGCAAATGGCAAATGAGACTCATTTGAATAATGGCTTAGCTTTTCATACACTTGTAAAAATCGATTTCCTCCTTTGAAGCTGGAGCTTTTTTAAAAGCTCAAAGATCTGACAATTTGCGAAAAAATAAAGGTTTTGCGTTCAAACGAGTAAATAGGAATATTTGCATTTATTGTCCACATTTGTCCTCATTTCTTTCCCCATTTTTTTCACATTCACGAAATGCTCAGGGACTCACTCAATTCCCCAATGCGATTTCGCCAAGTTTTTTCCCATCTCCTCATTGCAAATTCTCTACAATAATGTTCCCCGGACTTTAACTAGGAGAAAGCGACAAACTCTGAATTTAAAAAAAAGAGATACACATCGGCCTTTTTTGAAATTCGGACAAACTTGTGTGCAAAGATAAAGTTATCATGAGATTATAAGTAGAAGGAATTTATGAATATTTTTTTTAGCCGAAGAAATGTTTTGGGAATTCGCTCGTCAGTCTGGGTCGTGAGTTGAAGTTGAATTCTCTCCAGATTTGGCCAATGATTTTGCTAGCCTTTTCCGAATAATGGGAAAAAGGGGAGTTTTGAGTGGTGAGTGACTTGAAGGGTGTAAAATACTAAAAGTAGAATAAATAAATGTATATGCTATTTTATATGTTTTCAACATTACACAACGGCGGGGTGTAGAAATGACAAATCCCAATTTGCTTTCCATCATTCAAGGCCCTATCTTTTTTTTACTTATGCAAAACACCTAGGAGGCGTCTCGACAGCGAGACAACAAAGTCATAAATAAATAACAAAGCTAATCTCTTATAGTAATAGGGTCTCCATCAAGATATGGAACGACTACATGCTATATCTAAGATCCAGACATTGAATGATTTTTATATATACTCATACAGATAAAATCAAAAGACCGAAAGAGCGAAAAGAACCCCCAAGGAGTGGATTCTCCAAAGTATAATGAACTATCCCCCCACTCATTCTTCAATCTGTTCGATTTCCCAAATTCCCAGTATTTTTCGACACTTTGGGAATTTATCATTCGAGTAAAAAATGATGACCAGTTCTCCCAAAATCAAATAGAGGGAAGGAAACAATAGCCTTAAGAGAGACTTGAAAAAACCCCATTTTTATTTATTGAACAAAGCACAATTTCATTCCAAGTTTATTAAATAGCCCACCGCCATTAATGGGATTTCTCTCGGAAAAAAGGTATATTAAATATAGATTAGATATTAGCTGATTTGGTAGGTGGATTAATAATTTTACAATTCAATTCAGATAGGATCTGGAATTAATTGAAGCGCACCTGAGTCTAAAAGGTTTCTGGAATTGGATAAAGATAATCAATGAATTCTAGAAGTCAGTATATGCAGATTCAGCAGAATTCTTTGGGGGAAAGTTACTGATATAGGGATTTCTAAATATAGCTTCCGAGCCCAGAGTAGAGATATTTTATGGTTAATTATCAAATTGGGCCTATAAATGCAGCGAGGGGGGATATACTACCTTTTGTGAACGAGATTGGGGTTCAAATTTCTTGGAAATGATTTATTGAGGGGGAAAGTCTACGTGGAGAAAGTCTATTTATGATATTCTTTCATATAATTCACATTTCTCCGATTTTCCTAATTCTCCGAATCCTCCCCATCCCCGGGAAAAACATTATGGAATGTGTATATTTGAAGCATTTCCCCTCAACCCTGCCAAATTCCTCTCCCGCTTTTTTCTACAATAAATACTATTTGGTGGTCCATAAAAATTTAATCCACAAATGGCAGCTGCTCAATTCTTCTTCTGCGAGAGCCGAGGAAAAAAATGTAATCTGCTTCTAGTTTCAAACTCAGAACAAATCTGGGGCTGTAATCTCGGTATTATAAAGAGAGATACAAACCAGAATACATTATTCAGAGCAAGTTGAAATTTTTATCAGTATTTCTTTTCTTAAATAAACTTGAAAGAAAGCAGCGCAGATATCTTAATAAGAAATTTGGAAGGAAAAAATAAATTGGATTTCCATTCCAGATCCAAGAAAAATTAGGCTAAACTTTTACTGGGTTGGAATGTGCAATTTGAGTGCATTAAGATTGAAGAAGGGGATAGAAAAACAGATTTAATGCAGTTTACTAATTCATGAAAGGGACCGCGAAATAGAGTCCACAAAGGGGGCTCCTTTCTCTCAATATTTCTTGGACCTCTACGTCCCCGAATGTGGGACATTTCAGTTTATGCATTCAATGTGTGTTCCACCCCAAGAATCTAATTAGGATTCATGTGTTTGTCCAAACTCGAAGAAGGGGTGTATGTTGACACGATGGAATTGGGAAAAAATTTCAGAGGGACCTTGTATTTGTTCGAGGAACCGAAAGTATTATAATAAATAAAAGTTGGCGAGCTCCCCGAAAAAAATTCGGAGAAGCCCTTTGAAATATTCGAATTTAAACTAGTGTATTTTTGCTCCAAAGTCCAGCACCCATACTCTTTTCTTTTTGGAGAATTTGTTTGACTCTTGGGACGAGTCGAAGAGCCCTGATCTGAATTCACTATTTGCTTTCTCCACGTAGATGCTGCTTTCACTAGGTCGAACTTCTCCCCTTGTGTATTTGTTTATAATATTATTTAGAATGCTAGAAAAATATTTAGCAATTTACTCCCACCTTTTTTCTTTCTATGTACTGATATTTAAATAGAGTAAATACCGGGAGGTTCATGGTCTTCCAATTGTTTGTAAAGTAAAAGTCCAGTATCTGTACTCGTATGTATTTCAGCATATATTTCCCTACATGTTTTATTTACACACAAATTCCTGAATACAATTTGTTTTTGCAAGTTTCAGCTTACAGCTTAAAATCTATCCATGTTTATAATCTTCTTTACATACTCCTGTGTACTTTGAAACTTTCATCCCCGCTGGGAATTGCTATCCTAAATTCCTGAACGCAAAATACGGATACTAGTATTACGGATACAATAAGTCTATGCATATTTTATGCTAGCTTTCCTCACGAGCATCCTGAATACGGAAACGGGTATTTACAAATATTTCGCATTGAATATTTCTTGGAATTGCAAGTTCTACTATCCGTATACACACTTACACATGTACAGGATTCAACATTTGGAATTTCCGGAGACTCCTACATACATATCTATCCGACCCCAATTCCCTATTCTTTGTAATACAACATATGGGGGGATTACGACATTTAACTTTTTCCTACGACTCGGGCAAATGACCAATAAAGTTGACCGAAAGATCGAGAGTAGTAGCCGGGGAATGCGCCCATTGGAGAAAGTATTATTACATAGGAATAAACATAAGAATAAATGTCCTATGCACGAGCCTAAATATAAATATACACACATTCTATTTTGGGTAAAGTTCTTTTTTATGCATTGAGAAATTATACAAAAACTACTATCCGGAAAAGTCACAGAGTTCATTCTCCAAGTGCCATTATTAAAATATATATAAGTAGTATTTGTTTCTCTTTTGATTTTAAATGCTCTCTAACCGTATTTTTAATTTCTAATTTAGGCTAGCCATTTAACTAGCTTCAAAAGTTCAAAATGTCCAGTTTAACGAATCAAATATCAATGGTCTTTCAGCTCTAAGTCTCAACCCTTGACCATTGGAATTTCCTTTGATCTGGTTTTATTAATTTGCTTTATCGGTCCGATTTGATTAAATGCTTTCCATTGAGGGCTGCTTGATGGTACTACTCATACTACTATACAGACCCTCGAAATTACTCGATCCTTTGTAATTGTGCCTATTTTAACCCAAGTATTTTCAATTTGCATTTGATATTTAATTGATGACTCCATGTAGGACTTTCTCTTACTACGCAGTTTAAATCCAAGTACTCGTAAATTGTGAAAAATTCAAAGCTAAATAAGCAATATTCATGCACAAGCCTAAATTGCCGTATTAACGTATTCTCCCGGATTTTGCGAGCATTTCAAAAGCTTTGTAATCTCGTATACATTTTTAATCAGCATTACTCTCGAGCGGAATATCCCTCACATGATGGATCCATATTTGAAAGGGTGGAATTTCCTCTTGAGCTTTTAATCGTATTAACATTTCTAAATTAGTAGCATTTGTGAACATTATACTAGCAATAAAGCATTAAATATTATACTTATTAGTATTTTAAATGCGCATTTATAAATAGAGATATTTGCGTATGAAAGTATGAAATTTCCTCGTAATTTCCACAAAACTCTTATGTGCAATGTCCGTACTTACATATGCATTGCCATTAACTTATGGGGAAATAAAGACATTTAATCATAAGCATAAAATGGGCCGTATTTTTCATTTCATACACTATGGAGCAGTGAAGAAGGAAATTTTAACAAACTTATGCATTTATCTAATTATCTCTAATTATAAAAAAGAATTTTAAAAAGTTTTTATTATATTCGATATATTATTTC
>JAAZTK010000713.1:0-17995 GCA_036507255.1 Megalothorax incertus
AATAGTGCTTTCTCCTGGAATTAACGTTGAACCTTCTGATTCTGGTGAAATAGTGCTTTCTCCTGGAATTAACGTTGAACCTTCTGATTCTGGTGAAATAGTGCTTTCTCCCGGAATTAACGTTGAACCTTCTGATTCTGGTGAAATGGTGCTTTCTCCTGGAATTAACGTTGAACCTTCTGATTCTGGTGAAATAGTGCTTTCTCCTGGAATTGGCAAACCTTCAAAATCTGTCTTTCCAGCTTCTGGTGGAATAATTGTCGATTCTCCTTCACCTTCTTCCGACTTCTGGGTGGCACTAATTTCTGATTGTCCAGTTTCACCAGGCGAGGTAGTAATTTCTCCCTCACCAGGCGGAGGAGAAATAGAAGCCTCTTCCCCGGGCTGAATAGGAATGCTACTTTCTCCTTCACCTGGCACAATGGTTGAACTTTCCTCGGATTTTCCAGTTTCAGATACAGGAGATGTTTCCCCTTCTTCTAATTGCAGTGTAGAACTTTCTTCAGATTTTCCTATTTCCATTAAGGTTGTAATTTCCTCCTGTTGCCCTGCTTCAGTTGGAAAGAGTGTAATTAATTCACCACCAGTAGACATTGAAACCCCTTCTTCCCCCGTTTGAGGAATATTTCCGCCTTCAGTTGGAACCATTGGAATTAATGTTGATCCTTCGGATGAAATTGTACCTCCTCCTTCACTTATGGTCGAGATTTCCTCGTATTGTGATGATGAGCTGGTTTCTCCTTCTACTGGTTGTGTAGAATTTCCTTCAATTTGTCCACTTTCTGTACTTTCTCCTTCACCAGGTCCTAAAGTTGAGCTTGTCACATTTTCAGATCCTGGATAAATTGTAATTTCCCCTGGTATACTAGATGTAGATCCCTCAATAGTTGAGCCTCCTTCAGATGAAATTGTGCTTTGTCCTGGAATTTCTTCCGGGGAAATTGTAGATTCCCCTTCAATTTGACCTAGCTCTGATGTAGAACTCTCTTCTCCAATAGGTGAGATGGTGGTCCCTTCCTCGCTAGGAATTGATATTGATCCTTCTGGTGAAAGCGAAGTTTCATTACTTCCTGCTGCTAACGTCGATACTTCTTCGGGTTTACCATCTAAGGAAATTGTTGTTTCTCCTTCACTTTCACCTGATTTTAATGTTGAACTCTCCAGCTGCCCGGTTTCATTTGGTGAAATTGTTGTAAATCTTTGCACAGGCGGAGGAAGAAATACAATTGTTTGTCCCATTTCAATCTCATTAAGAGTCGTACTAGTTTCCAATTGTCCAGTTTCACTTGGCGAGGTAGTTATTTCTCCCTCACCCGTAGGAGTAATTGGAACCTCTTCCCCAGACTGAGCAACTGTACTTTCTCCTGGCTCTGAGGTTGAACCACCCTCCGGTTGCCCCACTTCAGTGGGAGAGAGAGTAGTTTCTCCCTCCCCAGCTACAGGTGTTGAACCCTCCTCTCCTGGCGTGGAAGAAATTTTTCCTTCTTCTGGCATCAGTGTTGACTCTCCATTTCCAGCATCAGGTGAAATTGTACTAGTTTCTCCTGGGATCGTCGATTGACCCTCACCAAGTTTAGGCACTTGACCTTCTTCAGGCATTTTTTCAGCTCCCGTTTCACTGGGGGTTTGTGTTTCTCCTGGAATTGTTGCCTGATCTATCTCTGGTATTTCAATAGCGATTTGATCTCCTGGAATTGTATTCCCACCTTCTGGCATCTGAGTTTGACCTTCATATGGCATTTGATTATCTCCTCTGATGGCGCCACCAGGTTCAATTGGAGTCTGATTTCCAAAAGGGGCTTGATTTTCTCCAAAAGCTCCTTCAGGGATGCCCTTATATGGAGGAAAGTAAGCTCCAGGGGGGAATGTATATTCTCCGAGAGTTGTACCCAAAAGCTCTCCCGGTTCTGTTGAACTTACGCCAAGCGTTTCATTTTGACTTTCAATTGGGATTTCAGTTTGGAATTCAATAGGAATTTCCGAACCTCCTTGAGCTTCACCTTTCCTTTCCGTAGGGGTTTGAGGAGCTTCTGAAGATATCCCAGGTTGACTAGAAGTTTCATCAAGAGATGTCTCAGTAGTTTCTCCGGATGTAATATGTCCCTCAGTTGTGACATCTTCCACATCACCTGAGGGCCCCCTTTCACCTTCACCAAACTCTCCAAAAACATCTTTATCATCATCACCAGTTGGATCATGAATATATTTTCCAGTGGAAAGCGTCGTGGCATTTTCCTCATCACCTGAGGGTCCCCTTTCACCTTCACCAAACTCTCCAAAAACATCTTTATCATCATCCCCAGTTGGATCGTGAATATATTTCCCAGTTGACATTGTTGAAGTATCGGTGCTCTCAGTTTGGTTTTTACCTTTTTCCTCCTCGGACATAGTAAGATCTCTAAAGAGTGTATCTCCATCTCCTGTATCATCCGGAAACTCTTCAGATTCAGTTTTACCAGTTGGCTCATTTTCCATGTCCGTGTCATCTTCCTCGATTGAAGTCTCACCCTCATCTTTAGGCAGCTCCTTTTCCTCAATGGGGATCTCTGGTTGAGATATGTTTTTTAATAGAGGAATTTCAGGCTGTGATGCAGGGATTTCTTTTTCATATATGATTTCCTCCCTTTCACCAGTTAATGGATCTGGTGGTGGACAAGGAGTCGTACTGCCAGTATCACTTGTATCCTCCTTACTATTTGGAATTGGCAAATAACGAGATAGCATTTTTGTCTTGTCAATGATGCTAAGCCCAAGATTAACTCCTAATCCAATTCCATGATTCATCCCTCGACCTTCCATACCATTTCCATCTGGAAGCGGGTGCCGATTCGGCAAGGAATTCGGATCAAGTTCTTTCTTTTCCGCTCCCGGGGGTAATGTAACAAATTGAGAATCATTTACAGGAGGACTTGGAGTTGGTACAACAATATCTGGTGTCAAATTAATCGGTGGATTTGTACTTGATAGTGGAATGACAATCGTTGTTATAAGAGTGGTATTTTTTAGCTGAGCTAATTTGACCAAAGGCTTTTTTGGAGCCTCTGGAGCGGATCTGATTCCTCGCTTTCTTTTGCCATTATTCATATGTACCTCTCGGATACCTTGTGGCATTAGAAATGTCCTTGAGAATTGAGCTTGACTTTTCACAACTGCATCCTTAGAACTGAAAGACCTGCCATTTGGGGAACTCAAATTTGGGGGAGATTTAGCTTGTTTTACAGGGTTTGGAGGTGTTCCATTACTCTGCCTATCGATACTGGCGAGGATAGTAGGTAGCAATTGGTTAAAAATCTCTGCAGGGTCAGATGAGGTCACGTTAGGTCCTCGACCTGGTCCTCCCCCATAAATGTGTCACTAGCCCATTATTCCTCTCTACCTCTATTTTTGCTTGATCGGGGTGCAATTGTGAAATTTTTATTTGCCCCGAAACTTGCTTCACCCCACGCTGTTTGGGATCCTTATTCTTTTGGGTAGCAATTTTAATTACACCCGAAATCTTTGTCACTGTAATTGGTTTTGCATTTGTCTCTGGATTAGGGGTAAATTGATAAGGTGGAGGAGGTCTTGGAGATGTCAAAGGATGTGGATCATGAAAAATAACTTGGTAGTTATTAATCCCTTATAAAAAACTAATTATAATTTATTTCCATTTAGGATTAGTTATATTAAAAGTACCTCCTATTCTAGGGGCTTCCTCTACAAGTAAAGCATCTTCATCTTCGAATGCACGCCCTTTTCCATTATATGGGATTTCATAATCTGGATATCCATATGCACGAGGTTGTACTTCTTTAAAAAGTACAAGTAGGAGAATAAATAGAATCTAAAATATAATGAAATTTATGTATTGTAGTATAAATGTGCGTAAGGCAATATATCAAGCAATTACCTTTGCAAAAAATGAATTTCCCGTGTTGTGCAATATAAAGAAATACATTTTTTATGGCAAGCAATCAATGCAATTTTTCAATCTACATTTTAAAACACTCATCTTTACCAGGAAATAGAATTGAGCTTGGAATGCTTCTCAAGATGTTTACTCTAAAGAAGGATACAACTAATAACCCATATTATTTTTATTCATTTCACAATATTTGATTTGATAAACAATCGATCAGGTCATTGTGCGAGCAATAGAACTTTGTAATAGTCGATACATACGTAGATACAGATAGAATCAAAACATTTATAAAATTCATTCGAAAGGTCTCAGGATTCTAGGAAGATGGGAGATCTAGTAAATTTATAGGCATAAGAAACAGATAATTACATTTATCGTTAGTACGATAGATTATTAACTGCACTGTTAACTATTATATTACGAGTATTAGTAATAGTCTAATAGAACTTTCATTATAATACTACGATATCAGTAGGTACAATGTTTAAACTTTTAAGAATAGATAAGCAGAAAATAATACATGTACGGATGTCCGTATAAGCCATAAGGAATTAAATATGTATGCACATAAATATGGATAACAAAATAATTCGAATGCTAAAACTATTTTAGAATCTTAAAGGAACCGATTTAATAAATTATGGTATTGCATTCGTATTATATTTAAGTTAGGCTTTTTCATAAGTGACTTTTGCTTGATATCCGTTCTTCCAATCCGCAGTATATGTCACAGTTTGAATCCGGCCTGAAATACAATGGAAAAGATATATGTATAGGACCTATAGGTAGTAGTACATGTCATTAGTAGTAATTTATTAATAAAGTAAAGATATCTGTAGTTGGAGTATTTCTCAAGACTCTAATTAGTGTAATTACCATCTGGAAGAAGCGTTTTATACATCCCTCTCACCACATCTCCATCACTTTTTGCAGAATGGGAGTAATCATTCCCCTTGTCATCCTTTACAGCGTATGCAAAATCATAGGGCATTCCCGGAGAATGTCCTCCTGAGTGATCCTCTTGTCCTTGAGGACTTTGAAGCTGATCTCCAGTCTAATAAAGTGAGGTGCAAATATGCTATGAATTTAATACTTCCATTAATTAGAGTATGCAAGCTTATGTACATGGCCACTTGAAGAAGAAGGTCGATTAGTTGTTGAAGATGATGCGGAAGGTGGTGAAGGTGAAGGGGGGAAAGGTGTGAGGAATTGTGAATCATTATCCTCCAATCTCTGATCTGGTGGAGGAGTGATTTTGGGATATCCGGAAAATGTTGTTGACATTGTAATGGATCGATCTGGGCTTTTTTCTGTCGAGGTTACAATGCTTGGGGGAGGAGTTGATGGAGGCGGAGCGGGGGAAGATGAGACTGGTGGTGGTGCTGTGGAAGAAACGGTTGTTGGGGGTGCAGATGTTGTTGAGCTACTTGTTGCAGGTGTCGTTGTTGAAGGAGGCGCTGTTGGAGGAGGGGGTGTTGTTGTACTCGCTGTTGTTGAGGATGGAGAAGTCTCGGGAGCTGGTGTAGTGGTACTTGTTGTAGTAGATGGTGTTGTTGTAGGAGGAGGAGGTGTTGTTGTGCTCACTGTTGTTGAGGATGGAGAAGTTTCGGGTGCTGGGGTAGTAGTGCTAGTTGTGGTTGTTGTCGAGGGGGGCTGTGTTGTTTCTTCTGAAGTTGAGGAGGGTGCTGCCGTTGTCGTAGAAGCTGTGGTTGAAGATGGAGGAGGAGCGGGTGTTGTCGTACTAGGAGGTGCTGTTGAAGTGCTTGATGGCGTTGTGACCGGACTAGTTTGCGGTGCTGGTGTTGTTGTACTACTCGGTATCGGTGTAGTAACCGAAGGGGCAGCAGGAGAAGTCTCATTTTGAGGAGGAAGATAAGTATTTGGTGGAGTTGTTGGTGCTTCTGTGCTTAAAGCTCTTTGAGTTGTAGATTCCGCTGGAGGAGGAGGAGCTGTTGAGGAAGGAGATAGACTCAGGAGGAGGAGGAGGTGAAGGAGGATTTTGGCTTGAAGAAGGAGGCGGAATTGAACTTGGTTCTTGTGATGGCGAAGGAGGTAGAGGAGATGATCCTGAGCTCTGACTTGGTTGTGGAGGAGGAGGTGGTGGCAGATAAGTACCTCCGGGCTTTGGCGGTCCCTCCTGAGCAGAGGCATGCTCCTGGCTCTCACCTGGAGGAGGGGATGGACTTGGAGGTCCAATTGATGGCAATTTATCTGGAGGAGGAGTAGGACGCTGTGGCGGAGGTGGAGGAGGAGGAGATGTATTAGTTTGAGGCAAATTACCAGGTGGAAGGTATTGCCCGCTTGGATTTGGCCCGGGTGAAGGAGGAGGAGGGGAAGGTGGGAGATATAACCCGGAAGGCCTTCGAGGCGTTGATGATGGGGTCAAGAAATCCGCAGAATTCTGTGCAAATCCATTAGATTTAGGGGGCTGATAAGAGTATGGATTTAAAGAGTCTGGATTTGAATTGGAATAGGCATATCCTGGCCTTTGGCTTGCACTTCCCCGAATGTGAAGGCATCCAAATAGGGATAGAAATATCAGGATCTGAATTGGGTAAAAATTAATTGAATTCCTCCATTTAAGACTATGCGATCCTACCTTATAACGGTTCATAATACCCCAAAGTAAGGACAGATTCACAAATTTAAATTAACACAATTTGCTCCAGGAAAAAAACTCAATTTTTCCCTTCTTCGCAAACAGTTGACGATGCACTTCATTGGCGTTGACACCTCCCCTCGCAAAATGTATTAACACTCCAACTTGTCTCGCACCAAACTTTTATAGAAAACTAATACAAAAGAGATGTGCTCTTCTCCAAAGGTCAGAATAGGGTTCTTAATCCACACTTACTAAACCTTCTTGAGTGATTAGCTCACCTTTATATAGAGTGTAGAATCCTTGTCATATGAGTATAAGAATTTCGCAAAACCTCGTACCACTGCATCTCCATTGATTAGCTACTCGTCTATACACAATAAAGGGGGGAATTAACGCAGACCTGAAGAGGAGGAGGAGGAGGAGGAGGCTGAGGATTTACCAGCGGTGGCTCATTTTATTAGAAATTTGTAATCTCCTTCAAATTATGTAATTTTTTTGGGAGCTCTAGCTCTATGCCCCCCTCGCCTTGGCTCAATAATCACAGGTATCTAATAATTCATTCACAAAGATATATAGCTAATTGGGAACTCGAGTTGAATGGGAGGATTAGCATACTTGTAAGTATGTATTGAAATTTGAATTCCCTTTCATTTGGGGGCTGTGAGGAATAAAGCTCTGTGTCTCTGTAATAATATTACGAATTTCAGTATGTGTTTTAAACTATCGTATTTTATACTGTCCTCAATTTGTGCAAATCTTTAATTTTATGACTCTTTTGTATATGCATAAAGGATGATTCTTAGGGTTGAGGGCAAATGTAAATAATTACTACTAGGTGCAATTTGTTTTATTAGTTCAGATCTCATTTATAGGTCTATAACGGGATATATTATAGAGATGTACGTTGTATTTATAAGTATATCTAGCTCCCCTTACTGGATATAATTAAATTATTGTTTACTCGAGAGTAGCAAATGGTCAAGGCTGATTTTAATTGAGGCTCAAACTAAGCAGTTCGAGGAGCGCGGAACGGTTACCTTCTTTTTTTAAATTTAATCTTTAATTTGAGCTTAAATGTGGATCCTATGTAAATGTAAATGAATAACTGCTATATATGCATGCATTCATTAGAGCATGTATAGAGATAAGCCCAGCCAGACTCTTTGAAAGTGAAGAATTGATTCTGAGACGAAAATTTTTTTCCCAATTCAACCTTCTTCCTATAATTAGCATATGATTAGTATATATGAAGTCGAGGGATTGCAGAAACGGCACTCATTGTCATGAATATGGATCCCCGCCCTTAAAGGTCAATTATCTACGATACCAACTTCAGTTATTGCAATATTCTTCATCTTCTAAATATAGCTAGAGATATAATTTATACTTCTAGGGAGGAGGATAAGGATGGCAAGGATTAATCCGTATACATTGAATTAGTCTTACACTTCTTACGCATAAAAATTCTAATTTTGATTGTTTCATTCCTGTACATTGTAATAAATACGTTGTAATCAATGTAATACTACATTGCATTGTATCACTGTGTGATCAATGGAATAGAGTAGGTAGGTAATGTATTAATTTGAGAGACCTAATACAAAAAATTAAGGGTCTCTGAAGAAATACAATATTCCTTTTTAAGACCCAAGTTTTTATTGAATTTTTGAATGGGTTTCCCATCTTAAAAGGGAATAGGATAATGAAATCTGCAATCAAGACTGCATTTTAAATTAAAATCAAATAAATCATTTGTTACTGATAATAATGCTGTCAATTTGTAAATATTTCTGTCACAATTGATCGAATCGTTAGCCAAGTACCGACTTTTTTCTTCAATTTTAAAGCATTTTGAAATCCCCTTTTTCAAGATGCAAGATACAAATTGAAATTATGATTAAAGTGAGAATAACCAGCTTATTTACTCTACTAGTAGTTTAGCTAATTTAAATTAACACTTTTGATCAATAAAAAAAAAACGGTTTTTAAAGCGTCACTTTCCTCTCATTACATTCTAGCCTTACGCAATATACCATATTTTAATAATTGGGTCTAATTATGCAGTTAAAGATGCTCCAATTTATTAAACGTTAATTAAAATACTACCTCTTGTTAATTAAGACATTCCTTTAATTAACATTAAAATTAAATTTTGAATAAAACATCAAAATTCAATGATTATGTGCAGGGGCATTGAGAAATCATTATTGTGCTAAATTCTGGACAAGGCCAAGTCAAAGAAAGAAAGCCGATTTTTCGAAACAAAAATTTTTGACGATTTTTGGGAATTAAAATTTAATTAATTACTTTATTTCATCGTGACCCCCCGAGGTTAACAAGTCACTGAGTCTGCTCTGACATCCTTTTGGAGGTGACACGGAAGATTAAAGGAGATTCAAAATGATTAAAATACGATGTGTGAAAAAGCCCGAAGGTAAGGCCATTTTAATTATTGTTTATTTTTAAAGTTTTAACTACAAAGTATAAAGGGGCTCTTTCCCGACACTTGATTAATTCATAGACATTGACATTGAGACGAGATTGGAATCAATTAGTACTATTTGTATCTGTATTTCTTATGAATTATAGGCCCATTTTTAGGGTGAATATAGTGCACAATTAAATGATTTGTCAATTAGCATCAATGAACCTTTAATTAAACTTTTATTTAATTTACAGTTTCCTACACCTTGCTGGGAGGTACCAAGTATCCGGTTGGACGAAAGTCTGGAAAGATTACATTTCCGGATGACCAAAGTATTAGCAGAAATCATGGTGGGTGTTGAATTTGTGTAATTTGTGCTTGAGAATCTTGTTGGATAATTAACACCTTTTTTGTTATTGCTTTTTTAGCTGAAATTGAGCTTGATCATCCAATTGCCAACATCGTAAGCCATCTAATTAATTAATTACTTGATTCATTAAGGGTTATTAATTCCCATTTCTATTTAATTTCAGTTCAATCCAAGTTTGACACCAATGGTCGTGATTACAGTAAGTATTTTGCATTGCAAACTCTCGAGATTGATCCAAAAATTAATGCATTTAATAAAAAAGGACATTGGATCAAAATTCGGAACTTTTGTAAAAGATGGGATTGAAAACAAGATAGCACTGGCAACTAGAGAGGGTATGACACTGACACATGGGGATCGTTTCCGTTTTGGACTACAATGGAATGAATTTGAGATTCTCTACACTCCATTAATCACTACAACGTCAACCTTGAAAGATGCAGAAAATCTTAAGACTGCAATTTGCAAATTGGGCGGACATGTCATCCCCGAGGTACGCGCTTAAACATTTATTAATTAGTAAAATTAATTATAACTTTCTCGATTCAGTGGGCTGAAGGATGTGAATATGTCATCATGGATCAACTTACTCTCACCATCAAGGCAGTATGTGCTCTCCTCTCTGCAAAATATATTGTCACACCTCAATACTTTTGGGATTATCTGAGCGCTGTAGAATCTTCAAAAGAACCACCAAAACCACTCGATTATATCCCTCCACTTGCAGAGAATCAACTCTCATCAAATGTAGTCTCTTTTGCGCCAGAAGCTGCTCGAACACGTCTTTTTAAAGGCCTAACCTTTCTATTTGCTACATCTAAACATGCGAAAAAGCTTGGGGTCGCCATTACCGCGGGAGGGGGAACGCTAAAACTTATGAGTGAAGTACGTCTAGCGGATGTTTGTAATAGAAATATTCTGATTATCCCACCAATGACGGATTTGAAGCTTTGTGATGATGAAGTACAGCGGGTTATTAAAAAATATACGGATGGGAATAAAAGACTTATTCAAGAGTCTGAAATTGGTCTAGCCGCTGTCTATAAGTCTGTTGAAAAGCATTGCAATCCATATCATTCATTTGCAAGCTCTCTAATGCCAAGATCCCTTGCTTCTCAAACCCAGAAGAATGCAAATACACTTGTTCAAGAAACACAATCACTGGATTCTGAGATGGTATCTGGAGTGAATGTGGTTCAAGAATCATTTGCTATACCTACACCTGCAAATCGATCCCTCCGAGTTAAGGTGGAGGACGAAGAAGAGGAGGAGGAGGAGGACTCAGGTCCTACTACCCGGAATAAACGGAAGCTGGGCAAGCAGGATATTACACCTGAGCCTAAAAGGACACGTACTACAAGGAGTTCTGCAAATTCTAATCTGACAAAAGAGAATGAGGACCTACTTGGAGATATTTTTAACATGGGAGAAAGCCTAGAGCCTCTGCCGGCTCCAACACCAAGCCCAAGAAGGGCGACACGATCAAGCGGAGTGGCTCCAGTCGTCCCAGGAAGCGAGGAGCTCGTTAATATCCGGCAAAGTCAGCTCATTTCACCGAAAAAGACGACACCGGCCAAAGAGACCCCTAAAGAGTCCTCATCTAATGTCGCAAAAAGCCTTTATTCAAATGCTGAGACACTTCAAGCTGCTGTAGAAGATGTAGAAATGGCTGTTGGAAATGGAGAGACTGCGGAGGCGTCAGGGAGTAACAAAAGAAAGGCAGAAGAGTCTGAAGTAAACGAAGAAGAGCCAGTGGAGAGCAAGGAAGGGATTAAACGGGTCAAAAAGGAGCCTGAACTCCCGGTAGAGTCACCTATGAAAGCTGCAGAGAGGATGCTTCTGGAGCGAGCAAAAAAATTAAACCTTGAACCAGCTGTAAAGGAAGAGCCTAAAATAAAGGTTGAACTAAAGCCTTTGGATGTAGCATTTGCTCCTCTTATTAAAAAAGAGAATACTCGACTTGTTGTGGAAGTGATTGAGAATGGCCAAGTGAGAAAGAATTTTAAGAGATTTGCAAAAGTATTGCCAAATCCGCTCTATCAAGGGACACCATCTGAGCCACAACAAGAGAATCGAGCTCCTTCACAGCCTACGAAGAAGATTGTATTCTCGGAGGATGCGTTTGATTCATATTTTGCTGGACCTCCCCGAAGGCCAAATGGAGATGCAAGGGTTAAACTCCCAAGGACTTTGAGCAGGGATGGGGAGCGTGTACCTATTAATGGGAATGGAGGAGGAGGTGCAGAGGAGGATCTGTTTGACCTTTCTACTGATCATGTCGACCAGCAGCAGCAGGGGTCAGCTGCTCCTGGGACAGTTGGTAAGTTTTACTGTTTTATAATTATTCAAAAAATTATTAATATTAATATTAATTTCTGAATGATTTTCATTTCAGCTGAAAATGAGGAGCCACCACAAAATACTTTTGAAGAAATTATTCATCAGAGTGATAATGCGCCACAACCAGAATTCTCGGATGTCAATGTTGCGAATATTCCACCGAGGACTGTGGATTTCAATGATGAGTGGTCATTCTGAAGATCTACACGATAATCTAAAATTGATTTTTATTTGTTTTTATCTCTCACTTTTTTTTCGGATTTACATCTTCACAATTTCTTACTTATATTTAAACTTTACTGAATAGGTATTAGACTAAAATATAGTACATATCTAGATAAATACAGAATACATGATTTTTCAGCTTTTTCTTAAAACTTGTAAACTTCTGCTAATAATATAGCTTAGCTATTATAGAAATTGTACTTTTCCTAACTAGAATAGCTACGAGCTAAACTTGAATTACAAAACTTTACAATTTACCTGAGACTCTCCTTGCGATCAATATATTTAAGTTAGGTATTTTTAAAATTTAACATTCCTCTCCTAATATGTATCGTATATTTTGGCTCATAATTTGTAATTAATTTGCAGTTAATTCATTCTAAATTGTTCTAAGCTCTTTACTTGAATTTCTGTAAAATTTAATTATGAATTATCTTACATAAAAGAAACTTATTAAAAAATTATAAAAATCTGATATTGGCTCATAAAAATTATCGTATATATGAAATTATATATGAATATATAAATCTTTTACCATCAAATAAAGCTCCTCATTTTATACGACACAATACTGTATTACAAGCTAATATCTTTCAATATATGAATTTATGAAATTATGATTTAGCATTCCTGTACAAAAATGAGTATTTTAAGGCAATTATACATAAAGATTTAGAATAGTTAGTATTTAATTTTAGTACCTACCTAATTAAACGCATATTACGTATACTTCAATTTTTTACATACAACAAATAGATACAAATTTAGTTTTTCCCCAAAGGGATATTCTCATCAGCTCCACCCTCATTGATAGGACTATTGTGATTAGAAGAAGAATTAGATCCAGCATTTGCAGAGGAAAAAATCCTATCCTCGACCATGTTAAACTCTACTGATAATTTATAAGGCAAGCTCGGAGATGAAGACTCTTCTCCTCGATTTCGAATATTCCCCCCTCCTCCTCCCGGATGCTCTTCATTCCCGTAGAAAGCAGAGTTGGCCGAGGTTGGAGGAAGTGGACATTCGTCGTTGAGTACAATAGAATTGTGTTCTGAAGTTGTAAACAGAGTTGGATATGAATTGTAAGAGTTTTGGGGTTGATAAGAGCTTTGAGGTGGAGGAGGAGCATATGCTTGGTTTTGGGACCCTGGATTTGACCCACTGATGAATTGCTGACCTCCTCCACCGCCAGGGTTGGTGTTGTCGAAGCTGCTTCCGTACCATTCTTGAGGGGAAAGTGAGACTGGACCATGATGACCTGGGGGTGGAGGGTTCATGCTGAAATTGCTGAATGAGATGCTTCCTCCTCCTAGGATAAATGAATGAAAAATAGAGATACACTTCATAAATTACGCTACTTTAATACGATAAAACTATTACAAAGTAAAAGTAGGTATCTCAACTCTCAAGTACTTATTACCTGGATTAGACACGTAAGCTGGAGACTTCCTCGGTGGTTCTCTTTTTCGCCATTTAGCTAAATAATTCAATAGAATTCGGAATTAAAAATTTGATAGAAGGGTGGGTTTGTAGCTGGCAGCTGTATATAAAGTTTTATAAGTTAACTAGATAGTAGTATAAGAGAGGTTCTCTATTATATCATATAATTTAAATTAATCAAACCTCGTCGATTCTGAAATTCAAAATATACAATTTTGTTTAACTTCAAGTTAAAAAGTCGTTGTATATTTCCGAGCTTACCTGAAACCACACCTAAAATTAAAATAATGAAATTTGTTAATAATTGATAATTGATTTGTTTAAAGCAAAGCTGCAAAACTCTTTTGTAGGGACTAACCTGAACTCGACTTTCACTTAAACGAAGTCTCAATGCCAGCTCCTCTCGTGCAAACACATCCTAGATAAAATGAAAATTACTTTTTATTGAGGATGAAAAAGAGTGATATAATCGCAAATAAAATTAGAGCTAAATACTCACTGGATAAGGCGCCCGAGTAAAAGCTTTCTCCAATTCATCTGTAAAGAGAAAGTCGATTAAAATTTAGTTCTTTCTGAACAATAATATTCCTCATTCGGAGTCATTAAATATCGTAGATTCTATAACTTAGGATTAGAATTAGGACTTTAGCATATACAAATATGCATGATACCTTACCCAATTGAAATGCAGTGAAAGTAGTCCTCGTCTTTTTCTTCTTGGTCGAGTTGTCCACAGACTTTTTAGATTTCTCCTTTTTGGGAGTTTGCTGTTGAGTTTGAGGAGGAGGCTGTCCACCGTTGTTGCAATTGTTCTCTCCGTTGACACCTTGTCCAGAGAGGAGATATCCATTACCCCCAGCCGAATGGCCACCTCCAGAGGAAGGATCATGTCCACAAACCAAGAATGGTGCCATATTGATAGGAGTAGGACTAGAGGAGCTATTCCCGGGGCATTGTAAGACCATGTTGTTGGGTGATCCATTTCCCTGTTGTTGATGATGCATCCCATGTTGTTGTTCGCTCATCTGAGATAAATCCGGATACTGATGGGGTTGATGGAGACCCAGCATTAGCTTTTTATTTATGTACAAGTTTATTATCATCTAGAAGAGGAATTTTAAATAGTATACAAATCTAGACTCACCTGAATAGAGTGAAACGGAGCAGATTTCCCCGTGGCCATAAGGTGTTCTTGCCACAATTTGGTATCATTCTGCTGCTGATCATGATCGATTAATTGGTGATGATGGTGGTGTTGCTGCTGCTGTTGAAGTGCAGAGGAATGATGGATTTGCTGTTGTTGATGATGGATCAAATGGTGTTGAGTGGGGGATAATTGTCCATGTCCATTGAAGCAATGGACAGAGGGATCTAATTCTGGAAATAAAATTTAGATCTAAGGTCGAATGGCCTTCCATGTTGATTAAAGGGTCAATTAATTACTTTTAAGTATCTCTAATTCACTGTGTACCACTACGATAGGCTTCAATGAATTAAATTCTATTAATCTAAACTGGGGCTAAAGATGCCTTTCACTTCGCGTCTAGAATTAGTAAATCAAATCAATTATCGCCAATCAAACCAAATTCAATCACTATTTTAGGTTGGACAGAGAGGAGGACTAGCTGGGAGTGAAATCAACTCAATTCCAGTTCAGTCAGTCTCAGACTGACTACCTACGAGTTCACTTGTTCCAAACTTCCCATCAAGATCATCAGATTTCTACATGTTCATCCATGATTTGAACCATATTGCCCCATTTAAAGTACTCATCTCATTCTGTTTTGGGCTTACACGCATATTAGACCTTACGTATCACAGATAGCTATTATTACTATATAGCGAGATAGGGATCTGTCCCTTTTGGAAAGGACACCACCGAGAATCCCCGCCTCCCTTCCTCATCCCTCCTCCTCCTCCTCTTTTGCTCCTCTCGTCAATTGTAACCAATTGAGCCAATTAACCAATTGACCATTGAAAGCCAGAGACGCATTATACAAATCTCTATTCTCTATATCACATTTAATATTATCACTGTGCAAGTCCTACTACTCTTCCTCCTCGGGAACTCTCGCTGAGAGCCACTAAATTCACTTGCCTATTATTCTCACATTTATGAGACTTGTCACTTGCTCCACTAGCCCTCGGAGAGATCATCTGAATAACTTGAGATATGTATAGATATGAGATATGAGATATGAGATATGTTATAAGAGTTTGTGTACTTGTATAAGCGACATATATCTTTTTTTAGGAGGATTAATAACACGAGATAAAGATCGTCATAATATATCTCTCCTCATCTCAAAACTTAATCAACCATTTCCTGCATTCACTTGAATTCCAAAAAGTTTTATATGGTCACCCATCATTTGGAAAGCTTTATATCCGGATACAAATCTTTAGTCACTTGTACTATGTACCATATATATGAATGTACTATTTTAAATATAGATAATTATTTAGGATTAGATTTTGTTAAGTTCATGCAGATTGGTTAAGGATCCCGATTTGACAAAAGCCATAATTTTAACGCTTTTAACTTTAGGTCCGAATATCTGTAAATATTCTAAACAAATGAAGATAATATTTTTTAAAGATCAGAGTTAAAAAGCTTAGGTTGGATATATACAATAAGATTGAGAATGATTGATTTTTATATTCAAAATTTAAATATCGGCTTCATGTCAATCAAATGCAAATGATTTGTTTTAAAAAGCGTGCCCCATTCCACATTATAATAATCTTGATTTTGAATAAAGGGTTTAGGCCCAGGGTTTTATTAATGACCCCTCGATCAGTCTTCGGTCCGTCACTTTTGAAGAACAAAACGGGGTGAGGATAAAAAGGGGTGAGCTTTTCAAGTGGCGAATGCCCCATTGCATTGTCAAGTTTTTGAAGAGCAGTTCATAATGTTTCATTAACTTCCCATATAAAGATAGGGTTGTTCTCGTAATCTCAATTTTTATTTCACACACTCTCTCTCAAAAAATAATCATTTATCTTTGACTTTTGACGAACTGACGAGTCAAATATGGGAAATAAATGTTTGTGTCAATTAAAGGGTTAATCGGCTACAATTTTTATATTTCAGGGTAAAACAAAGGGTGGGCACACGGGTCTATCCGTACGTTGGCCTTCCTCCAGAGTATAATACCCGTTGGTGGTAGGTAATCTGAAACCACATCTATTCATCCCCCTATTTATCCTATTCATATCCCCGAATCCGATTCGGGGGGATCCCATTCAGTCCCTATTATTCAAATCTATAAAGAGCAACAGGAAACATTCCCACATTTTTTCGCCTTTTCGCTCAATGACTTTTGAGGGTTTCATTTTATTAAAGAGAAGCATAATTTACTATCAAATTGCAGAAAAATGCACAATTTTTTAACTATTCACAATGCATTTCCTGCCTGCTAAAGGGAATCGTTTAAGGATTTCCAGAAAAATGCGGGTTAATGGGGCAAATAAACCCGTGAGAAATCATATCAAATCTTGATGGAGTACTCGTAACATTATAAAACATTATACAAACTAATACACTCGTAAATTGTCCTCGGAAGCCCTTGACATGTCAATTCTCACGATTTGGCCCGAGCAAGAAGGAGTACTTAATGGACATGGTCCATCCACGGGGGTCCTCAAGAGTAGAATCTTATCTAATTGATCATTTGAATTGTTTCTCTCAATCTTCAATGGATTTAATGTACTTAACGATATCCTCCCAAGCTTGTTCATAAAGAGTCAGTCAGAGACGAGTCGAGCCCTTGAAGGGTCTTTTGTGGCATCGGCACGCGACCAGCCACCACTTGAAGAGATTCAACCCTCAGATAAAAAGGGCTCTTTGGGAAAGGTGCTTTTGGATGTTTGATTGCATTTGTATTTGTATCCATTCATTTGGTGGGCAAGAGGAGGGTTGACACAAGCCTTGTTCCGGCCCTTCAACTTGTACCCTTATCCATTGTATAAAATCCCGTTTATTTCAATATAATAATATATGAATTTGGTACTTCTAATATGCCTATAGACGAGTACACGAATAGAATTATGTATCGTAAATTCGTAATACATTGTCATTCGCATTACATAACCAAGCCCATTGAATCTTTATGCGATAATACCGATATTCGCACATAATGTTATTCCAAAATGAAGCATAAATCAAGTTTGGGACCGATTTTGTGCCAATTAAACGGCTATTAAATAATTGCCACTTGCCCTTGTATAGGGGAGAGGAGTACAAAGTCTATAATTTACAATTTACGGAAGGGATTGATAACTTATAAGCTTTTTGGGCATAAATCCTGTTAATGTGACACTTTTTCATCAAAAAATGTTTAATTCTCTTTTTGCATTCATCTATCTTGATTTCGGATTTTATATTTATACTTAGTCATGCAATGCAATAGTAAATTAAAATTGCATTGCATCTATTAACACATGCCTACCTAATGGCTAATATGTACCTAATGTTGTGGTATAACTGGTTATTTAATAAACGATACTTAATTGATTATTGAATTAAATTAAAAGATCAAAAAAAGTTTTTAATAAAACTCGAAATTCAAAATATATAAAAACTATTTATTCAACAGCTTCTGTCTTTTCATTAAAAGATTGCCAAAATGACACAGAATTAAAATATGACAATTTGATTTACAAAAGTTGATTTTTGGGATTTAAAAGTAG
>JAAZTK010000714.1:0-17992 GCA_036507255.1 Megalothorax incertus
GAACGAGAGCAGAAGAAAGATAGTAATTCAATTCGGAGACTTAAAGTAGAGTCGAAGAATGGTAGCAATAGATTAGTAGAGAGAAATGAAAATAACCAGTATGATACAAGCTCGGTTAATTTTAATAAACTAAAGAGGGCAAGTGGAGAGTCTACTACGTTTAATCCCACAAAGAAGCCAAAAGTAAGACATAGAGTTACACACTTTAATTCTCTAGAAGAAGAATTGCAGAATATGCCAGATGAGATGTTCGATAAATATAACTTAGAGAAAGAACAATTTAATCATCTTTATGAAGTAGAATTGGGAAAAGAACTTGGAGCTGAGCAGATTGAGAGTATCTTCTCTTTAAGCACTGTTAATGCAAATATAACTCATAGAAAAAGGGAAGATCTTAACTTTGCACTTAAAGAGCAGCGGAAAAGCCACAAGTGTAATATAAATGATTCCTTATTGCACAAATATGGGGAGGATAAGCTTTTTGAGAGGAAACGGGCAAGCCTTCCCGTGATCTTGCTAAGAGCAGATGAGAGCAATAAGAAAGAGGTAGTACTAGAACATACCAAAGTACTTAATAAGGAAAAAGAGACTAGTACTAGTAGCTCAAATTACAAGTTGAGAATTAAGCCAAAGCCTAAATCTATTAAGAGTGATTCTTGCACTACGAAGAACGGCTTAAAGGAAAAAGAATATACGGCTTTTAGAGTAAGGCCCATGCTGTTGAGCATGTCTATGGTACTTTTGGGATTAAGTATAGCTGATCAGACAAATCCCAATACCATATTAGATGGTCTCGTTGGCATAAGTCAAACATTAAACAAGTATCAAATAGAAAACAACCATTACTTTGAGAATATCCTTTCATCTTATCCAAAAGGCAAGGAATTTACGGAGAATTCACATCTGGCTATACAGAGTGTATTGCCTGAGTGTACTGAGAGTAAACGGAATAAGGAGGATACTTATTATCAATCTCCTTATCTTGGGTTTATTGATGTAACCCAAACTAGCTACAATAATCCCAACTTTAACAAAGCTTATAGAGCTAAACAAAGAGTTACTACTTACGCAGTAGATACAAATATAGAGAGTTCCCTATTGCCTGAACAGACTCTTGGAGTAAGTTCTGTTGACCTGGATAGAAAGAACTGGAAATACATGCATTGCAATAATGCAAGTATAGTGAATCGCTCTAATAATCTTATAAAGTACTGCACAGGAATCACTTGTGACTCTTTGGTCTTTTACGGTACGACTCAATATAATTCTTATAATATAAGTGCTATAATACCTTACTACAAGGAAAGAGAGAGTAAGCTCTTAAACAAAGATGAGAGGAAAGTTAACGAGCATATAATTTCAAGAGTGAGAAGGGCTAAGACGCACTATTTGAAAAGCATGTTTAATAACTTATAAAAATGCTATCTACTAACCAGAGAAGTTGTTGACTAGTTATAAGTGTGATTAAACTCTATTGAAGTAAGTATCTCAGTAACAAGGATAGCTCTAGAGCATATGTGAGATGATCCCACAAGAGTCTTGTTAAGCAGCAGAGTGGCTTAAGACTAGTAGTAAGTCTTGTATACAAGTAACTGATAGATAGAGTAGAAAACTAGAATCGAATACACTAGAAGTGCACTACAGATGATAAAAATTAAAAACTAATAATAATAATCCTTATAAGGACTATTCTTAATAGTACATACGCTAGTAAGTATCCTGGTTATAAACCTCACTTATAAATCTACAAAAGAAGAGGAGAATAACAAGGGAATTACATATAACACCTTATTCTCTAATAGTAAAACTCAAAATAATTTTCGTAGTAGAACCACTACTTATCAGCACAATAACTTACTGGAAGGATCCAGTAAGTAGACTTGTAGATAGATATGAAAGTCTAGTTGAATCTCAAGAAGAGCAAAAGTAGACGAGTCAAATAATATGAGTAAATTGGATGCTCTTTAGTACGAAGAGTAATGCTGAAGAGTTAAGTAGTACCTAAAACCTAACTTGTAAGCCTAGTAGTAGTAACGAGATACGAGATAAAGTTCGAATGCCTTATCTTGGGAGATGGTTACTTGTAGGCTTGTTACTACAACACATCTACTTAAGCTTAATGGAGAGTAAATGCTCTTTTGGGTAAAGACTCGAACTACCTCACAAGAGTCTTACAGTAAGAGGGCTTATTTGTTGGGTCCCTATACTGAACATCTACTAATGAGTTGTAGAGTAAAGCTTTATAAAAGCCTTTAGCCCTGGAATAATACAGCAAAAAGAAATCCAATAGCTAGTATATAACCAGCATTACTCGAGCATTGTGTGTTTAACCAAAAATAACCAAGATGGCTTATGTCAGTAGACGCTCTCTAGTAAGAAGCATGGTCTTAGTGGATTGAATTTAATGAGCTATATGTTAACCAATTATCTAAAGAAGAAATGAGATATATGAAATAAAACAGTGTGCTTTAGTCCAAGTATGAGAGTAGCTTAAGAGGGAGCCTTGTACTTAAGTAGTTAGTAGATAGAGTTGTGAAGGATAGTACTCATAAGCTTAGTGCACTTCTAGTTAATATTATAAGCTAGTATTAGTAAGCATTTAAAGGAATGTGTACAGTTACAGAACTTTTACGATAGAACATACAGAGCTCGTACTATAGAACTTACAAAGCACCTACAATAGATCGAAATTACAGGCTAGTATTACGAAGAGTGGGAATAAATTAACCATACTTAAAAGTTATCAGAGAGTAAACCTGAACTTCCTTATAACTAAACAATAGTCTAAGCTAGATTGAGCTTAGTAACGTATCACCTAATAAGCTTGTGCAGCTGGAGCTCACAAGAGGACAATCTACGGACTCTACTACTAGAATAACCAAATGTAGTATTAGTAAAGTAGATAAATACTACTACTCCATGTGAGCTTGAGCTGAATACTCGTAAGCAATAATTCAATAGAATTGAGATCATTGTATGGGCAACCTTTGTAATGCAAGATCTTGTTGTACTACTAGTAATAAGGTTCAATGGGGTTATTACTATTAGTAGTCTAATACGATAATAAGGCTATTCCTAACCACCTTACTTTGAGCTAAATGAACCTTTCTGGAATAAGACTTTAGTAATTCCACAAGAGTAAGGGAATATCATAAGAAGTGAATCTCTTATAATAAGTTCTCTTTTTATTTCCCCTGGTAGCTAGTGTAATCATTAGACTACACTAGATGCTACAAATTGAGTATTAGTAAATTTGCTCTAGTAGTACTCTAGTAAGAACAAGCAACAGTGGCTACTATTAATATCAAAGTATCAAATCCTTATTGCAAGATAAGCTAGATAGAGCTTAATAACCAAAACCATATAACCGTTGTAGTCAAACGTTAAGAAGACACTTATTTATCAGAGTAAAGTTCACAAGTCCTGAAATTCGTTCTAGTAATAAGGTCCATATGGTCCATATGGTTCTACCAAGTAACTTAACGATACCTTATTACAGAATGTAAAGTGAGTATTTTCAATACCAAGTGCTAAGTTATAAGCTTTAAGCTTAAAGGAAAAATCTCGAATATAAGCTTAAGAGGCTATCCGACCAAGGACACTAGTCTTAAGAACCAAACGAAGTAGTAAACTTGTTCTTATCCTTAGTATGAACTAGTTATAAAATAGGAAATGTAAGCTTCTATAACTAATCATTGTTGAAAGAAAGCTTATTGTAAGTTTTGTTGGTAACAAATTGAGGTTTCTCATGGAAAACTTGCAAGGAGTTGAGAATAATACTAAGCTATTAACACGCTAATCAAGTAAGATGAGTATGAAGAGTACACCCAATTATTTTGAAATGAGGAGCTGGCTTACTACTAACTAACTATTAAGTTGGCTTACTACTAGCTTACTACAACAAGTTGGCTTAACTACTAGCTTAAAACTACAAGGTGGTTTAGTAAGCAGTACTCTAGTAAGCAGTACTCTAGTAAGCAGTACTTATAGTGCCTACATTGACTATTGTGTTTACATTAATAAAGAACCTCTATGAGAATATAAATCTTAAGTGGATGTTGGATAATATCTAATAACAAGATTAAAGAAATAAGAACAACATGAAATAGCCCTATAAGAACCGTACAAGGCCTTAAGCATATAATTACAAGTAGAATTACAAATAAACCAAATNCTTAAGCATATAATTACAAGTAGAATTACAAATAAACCAAATGGAAGTGAGAGAGTTGAGCAGTGTTAATAAAAGGAGCAACCTCCTCGAAGTTAAGTAAGAGTTGCAAGCTGATCCTCAGGTGTTCATTGTAACAAAGGCAAGTTGTGTTATTCAAATGATACAAGCGGTAGATATCTCAAAGATATCTCAAAGTAGTAGTTATTATACTTATAAGAATATCTACAGTACTACAGGACTACAACAAATTAAGAACTTTTAAGTTACTATTACTTAATCTTATACAACTTACTTGGAATGGAGTGAATAGGTTACTACTAAAGTACACACTTCATTATTACTATAAGGAGTCAACGAAAGTACTACGTATTGTTATTAAGCTTACTGTAGTAAGTTAGTAGAAGGAGTAATCCAAAGCTGTTAAGAAAGAGGAGCTATGAGTTGAGAAGAAAGTACATGATAAAACTATTATAGTTCTGATAAGAAGAGTCTTAAGAGAACTGGAGGAGTAAGTAAGAATAAAAAGTGGGCCTACTAGTATTAGCTGACTACCACAGGTTGGCTTACTGCTAGTTTAAAACTACCAGTTGGGGTACTACTAGTAAAGTGGACTACAACCAGTGGAGTTGAATGCTTGTAAGCTTGTTACTCTATGTACATACACACTTTTAAGAGTAGAAACTAAAGGGAAGAATAACTCGAGAGCACTGAGCGGAGTGAGTTAACCGAACATAGGGCTTATTGCTCATAGTTGAGCTAAATGAATAATATGCTTTAGTAACTTGGACAAGAGTATGGCTTACTCATTTTTGCCTTACTTATCAAGAATAACTCATTGCTTAATAAACCTGAGCGAGAAAAGGAATGGGCAAGGGAGTATCTGAGGATAAGTTGTGCTCTAGAAGCGTCGCCTTAACCTTAAGCAGGACTTAAAGAGGACCCCATTCTTGGATCTCTATTGGAATAAGGGATAACGAGAAAGAAAGACCTTTTGGGACATTTGACTCTCTCCTATTCCTCCTCAAGTTTTGAGTATATAAAGAAATGGGCTTTAATAAAAATCATGTGGGGATAAGCCAAGTCCTGGGTCAGGACTTGAAGGGAGGATGTGGAGGTTATGTTATATATAAGGAGCTCAATAGTACTTGTAGAATATACCTATCCGTATATCATGCATATGAACATATTATAACTTGGGAGTCAAATGGGGATCTTGCTGGGCCGACTCTTCTCCCCTAAAATATATTGCTATTGAGGATCAACCCAAAGTATCCTGCTGCACGTGTGTTTAAGAGAACAAGTGACATTACCCTATCTAAATTAGGCCACTACTGGATACCCAACCTTTTTCAACTCTCCCCCAAAATCCCATCTCTTCTCAATTCTACTACAATTTGGATGCATCTACAAGTGTTTAACTTTAACTAATGTGTGTGTGCTTGTTCCTTTTATGAATCTCCCAGCTTCCCCTTCACCTCCCCATCATCTCTCTAGCTTCAGCCTCCCCTCATCCTAACTCAAGACTCTGTAACTAGCGTAGTTCTTATGACTCTAATACACGTGTAATTGGGTAGACTAGATTAAGTTTAATGACTTTTGAGAGTCACCTTTTTAATGATGTAATCTTAAATTATAAATAAGAGTTGATTTAATAAAACTGGATCCACTCGGATCTCAGCTTTTCAAGAGGTAACTTGGTTTTGGAACTCCGTTTATTTATATAATATAAGTATGACTTAAACTAATCTTAAGTACTTTGCTTAAAAGAATAATTGTATTCATGATAAATTCAGCTTCAAAATTCAAGTCACATTGAAAAAATGTCCCAATCCGGCCAACGCGAGACAAAAGGTGATAGTATCGCCGCTAGCCTTGAAGGGTGAAAGCCTCGAGATTGAAGTTGAAAGTTTATGTTCTTGTGCCACATGTACAGCTAACGCTCTACCAAATGTACCTACTATTACATATTTAAAAAAAAATATTACCTATCTTTCAGTAATATAAAATGGTCATCTTAATTTAATAATCTCAGGTTTGCAATAAAACTGGATCAATTAGTCAATTAGGAAGTTGCGGAATTTGTCAATGTAAAAGCGAGTACCAAGGAAGATTTTGCCATTGTGCCAAGAGTCAATCAAAATCAATCGACCAAAAGAATTGTATTGATAAGGAGGGGGAGGTTTGCGGTGGAAAGTAAATACTGATATTTCAGGATTTTAAGTTTTGGCAATAAAAGTAATTTACAGAGAGAAGGGAGTGTGCTTTTGTGGGAGCTGCGATTGCAACAAACCGAGATTTGATGGGGATTTTTGTGAGATTGATCGTGATAAAGTGTGTGGCCCAATTCTCAACGGGACTTCTCTTCGATGTTCTGGAAGGTTAATTTTTTTTATCAGAAAGTATGGGTAATTATATTTAAAATGATCAGAGGTAAATGTCACGGGAAGGATGGGTGCGAGTGTACAGGTGGATTTACATCCAAATTTTGCCAATGTTCACCAAATCCGGTAAATTTGTGATACACAAAATTCTAAGATTATATATCTGGTTAATTAGGAAAATTGCATTGATCCTTGGGGTCAAATATGCGGCGGAAACGTCGAGGAGTGTAAATGTAAAATTCCACAAGAAGAAGAATACAAGGAGCAATCATATAAAAAAGAATGCATTTGCGAGAGAGGGGGTGGAGATTTTTGCGACGCAATTGAAAGATCAGGATCAGTATCTCGATGCCAGGATGAAAGTTTTCAATCATGCCTTGAATGCCACCTGAATCTCCACTATTCTAATTCTGAAGATGATGGAGGAAGGTGCCTTGAAAAGTGCAAAATCGGGAATAAAAGCACACCAATCGAAGCCAAATTTATTGATGGATCCGTCCATCGTCAAAGATGCACAAAAGATGTCCGAGATGGTTGCTCTATTCATTGGAATTATGCAGTTTATAGGGCGAAGGTGGAATTGATGATTGAGAGACCTAAAAAGGGGGTATGTAAAGTGAATATTCTGCTGATCATTTTATCCGTTGTTGGAGGAATCCTGGCATTTGGATTGGTGGCATTGATCTCCTGGAAAATTTTTATACATTTCTTTGATAAAAGAGAATTTCAAAAATTTGAAAGGCAAAAGGCGAATGCAAAGTGGGGAGCTGTAAGTTCATTTTGTATTTCTTCACAAATTTTTAAATTATATCGTACTACTTAATCAATTTTTTTACAGAGAGACAATCCATTATACAGTCCTCCTACATCCAATTTCGAGAATCCCGTTTTTAAAGGATGAATATTTATTTGATATTTGATTAAAAACTAATAAATAATTACAGGCTTGCGTTATGTGAATAATAAGCTATCTGATATTGTATTTTATCTATTAAATAAAGCGAATTCTTATAAAAATGTAAATTCTTTTAAGGTTAGTAATTTATCAAGATACTACATTAATCCTTGCAAGGCTTCGACTGCTCCCGAGCGCGTTTTTGAGATAGATATATATTCCAAAAGATTGAGACAAGGTTAAGTACGAGAACGCGATACTGAAATATATAACGCAAAATTGTTTTTTAGGATATTTGTATCTCATTGTGGATTTACCTTAATAGGAACGAAATTGAGGTTGATCAATTGTGTCAAAGTCCAGACTTTTAAATTGACTTGGAATGCAGACCAATACACTTTTTTGATATTTTCCAGAGCCTTGCTATGTCCAAGCCCCTTTGAAATCAATCAATACTTAGGTATTACACATAAGAATATCCATAATTTACCTCAAAGATAGATAGGAGGTAAAGTGAGATTAGAAGGAAGAAACTTCCGTAAGCGAGTCGATCAAAAAGAAGTTTTAAGAGCCAATTTGATGGGCCATGTTTCTCAAGCCTAGAAAAGGGATAAACTTTAAATAATATAAAACTTTTATAGTAAGAGGTTACCAATTTAGGAAAAAATGGCTCAATGGACCAGTCACCGAAAGTCCAAACAGGAAGAATGAGATCACAGATCTTTTATTCAGCTGCTGAGGGCTCTCATACCATTCCACAGACTTTTTCCCGAATGTTTGTGCCAAAATATTCCCCCATGCTGAGAGAATTCCGCTCGTGATTGATTTGACAATTAAGGGGTTCCTTCCCAAATGGGCAGAGTAACCCTCCCAGAGGTAATAGAGGATATTTTGGGGATAGAATTTACTCAGAGACATGACTTCGATTTGGGATTATTTTAACTGATCTCGAGACTTGGAATTTTGCAAGATAAAGTGTAAAAAATGCGGAATAAAAGAGCCAAAACAAAACGAAAAAAGTTTCAAGGCCAAATTCAATGTCCATACTCCAGTTTATCCCTCCAGTTTATCCCTCTTCCTCAATGATAATTCATTTAAAATTGAGGTCATTCATTTGCTGCATTCTAATACTTTACATATATGGGCCCATGGGGTCAAATGTCAAGATTAAATTCATCAAAGTATCCGTATTTCGGTATATCTATCTGTAGAATTATAGAATATGAATAGATTTGAGTTTTGTATACAAATAAATAGGGAAGTGTTTTATTGGCAATTGCGCGTATATTTCTCATTTTTTAATAAGCAAAATAGATATATTAAATGCATTAACTCTAATTAGGTATATTTATTAATTGATGTATGCTTTTGATGCTTTTGTAGAGAGAGTATATCCAATATCTCGACTTTACTTGACGCTGGTGTTATCTGGAAAAGGCCCATAGGGTCCAAATAGTCAATGTCCCCTTCATCTCGTTCAGGGATATATCCATATTTCTCAAAAAAGTATTTTAAATAAGGCATTCCTAGGATAATTCAAAGGATTTATCATTTTAATATGGTTATGGTTAGCTTGAGATATCAAATACTTGTTGTCGGAATTTCCTCAGTAGTGGATGGACCCGGAGGTCGGGGTTTACACTCTGGACTCTCCCCCGCAAATATACATGCTTTCTATTATTCAAAATATGAGTTAAAAAATTATCAATAGGCCATTAATTAGGTTTTCTTACAAATGTGTGATTGTAATGGTAATTTTCAGGGCATTCAAACTCGAAATATATGAGATTTCCGTTAACTTTTTTACAGCGAACGTATTTATGACAAAGAGATGGATCCCCATGAGGTTTTATCCTCTCCGAAACACAATTTCTGTCCTGATAAGCGGAAATTGGTGGATAAATAATTTTTTCACCAAAAAGGAACCTTTCTGGAATTTGATCTTGGTTTGAAATGCTTAAATTTGCGATAAAAAATACCAAAATGCCCAAAAATTTTATGTGATCCATTTTATTTTTTAAATAGTATATCACTGTAGGATCAAAGATATCGTAAATGAATTAAATACAGCATAAACTCCATTTATATACAATATCATAGAAAGCAGATCAATGTTCTTGTGAAATCCCAACTAATACCTACGATAATTTATACAAGAATCCCGAGCCTCCCCCATCAATAAGGATTTATTATTTGATCCATATTTAAATAACAGACATGCCCATATTATGAATTGATTAGGTAATCAGACTAGGGTTAAACAATAGATATTTATTTATAAAGCATATAATTAGTACAAAAAAATTCTCGTCCAAAATTCTAGATCATTAAACCTTGACCTTTGGGAAATCAGAGTTTGATCCCAATTTCCAGATATTTCATTTGGAACATGAGAATTTGGGTGCTCTAAATAAAAGTGCTGAAATTATTAATAATTATAGAAAATTTTGAAGTTTTTTAAAGAGAATTTTTTTAAATTTTAGCTCAAAAAGCTGAACCACAGATTCCATTTTTATGATGGAAGCTTTGTTTCGAGCCTTTGAACTGCGTGTAGTAAGATTACAAGCAAATCCTTAATTGATGGCTCTTCTGAAATATCCAAATCTAGAGGTCTGACGGTATTGGTAAATGTTGTGGCTTCAGTCATTGCCGTCGGATCAAGCGTTGTTGCAGTGGGATCTAGCGTTGTTGCAGTAGGATCTAAAGTTGCTGCAGTCGGATCTAGCGTTGTTGCTGTCGGATCAAGCGTAGTTGCAGTGGGATCTAGCGTTGTTGCCGTCGGGTCAAGCGTAGTTGCCGTCGGGTCAAGCGTTGTCGCCGTCGGATCGAGTGTAGTAGCAGTAGTTGAAACGAGTGCTTTACGGGGGAAAAAATTCTTTAAATTAATTGAATCTTCAAAAATAAATTTAGGTACAATTATCATAGCATCGCCCGCTCCCAGCTCCTTCCACTACAAAAGTTGACCCCGGTGGACAGGTGAAAGAGTAATAGTAATATCCACTGGAATTTGGTACACATAGGGTATACATTGTAGCATCTTCCGCACAAGGAAATTTTCCCGGACCAGTACAAGACATAAAGGAAGGACATGTAACAGTCCTAGCTTTTCGAAAAGATGAGCCATAAGCCATAGAACAGATCAATATCTAAAATATTCAATTTGTCATAATTATATCTGTACTGATTAGTAATTTTAAAGTTTACCTGCAGGGCTATCCCAGTGGGTACGATAAACTTGAGCATTTTTGGCAGATTTTTTCTGAGAAATCTTATCGAGACACTTCTAATTAGCTAAATGATACAATGCTTATTAAAATCTTCTTGGAAAGCTCTTCATTAATTACTCAGAATTCAATAATAATATAATGCACAATCGCCTATAGAAGTTGATTGTCTTCAATTTTTATATAAATTAGCTCATTGTATTCGGAGATGTCAATTGTCTTTTTCCATTCGCCCTTTATAATACCTTGCCCTGTGCAATAAATCCCAAGTTATGCAGGTATTTATTTTGGCTAATTACTCGCAATTAATTCATTGTCTACAAATATATATATATACAGATTCGTGACACGTACCTAATCATATGCATAATACTTTGTACATTGAATTTTTTATCCGTATTTGAGAGAATTGCATATGAAAAGAAGTGTTGGACGGTGACATTCGCAACCTTACTGAAATATGTTCAAAGACAATCCTATCCGGTTTTTACTGGAATTGTATCTTCCATTTGCATTGTTCACACTTTTGCCAATTTCATCTGGAATATGGCATGAATACCCTCCAAAACCAGAGTTGATAGAAAAAGTAAATAAAGAGATTGAAGAGCAATGTAAATCCAACTTAAAATGTCCATCAACAATCAATCCACCACCTTTGGATCTGACTCTCGAGAAGCCCTGGATTTCTGTCCCAGTAAAGTCTCTCCACGGTCAATTTTTTCGGTCTTTGTTCAATCTGATTTTGGATGAAGCCCTCTTTTTCAATGAATGGAGAGGTAATGGGAGAAAAACACCTCCCTATTTATTCAACACCCCTGAAGAAATCCGGAATAATATTAATCTGACCCTTGGAAGAGAAGGACATGAACACGAGGAGCTAATTAAATTGTTTTCGGAAATTATTAAATACTCTCCACATGTTTCACATCCATATTACTTTCACAAGGATATTGCAGGGTACGTAGTATAATTGCTTCTATATTTTCTTTGAGGGTGAATTAATGAATTTGACCCCACAGGCTTGACCCCTATGCTCTGGCTGCCGATTTTATGTCCAGTCCTATGAACAGTCTGATGGTCATGTATCTGTGTGCTCCGGTATATTCCCTTGTTGAGATTGAAGTTTTAAAGAAATTGAGAATTCTCGCGGGATATGACGAGAAAGGGAAAGGAGATGGTATCATAGCTTATTCAATTTAATTATGTTCATAAATATTCAAATATAAATTTAATATTTAGGCATTGTAACGCCCTTCCCACTCGCTTTCGCGTTCCAGATTGCTCTTCAAAAGAAATTTCCAGACTTTAAAAATTCTGGGTATCCTTCTACAGGTGGAAAAGTAGCCATTTTCATATCCGAAGATCAAGATGATACGAACGCAATTAAAGCGGCTATATTTGAAGGTTTATTTATTCGTTATATGGTCAAGAAATTGAATAAAAATATATTTCTCTAAAGGAGCTGGATCAGAATCTATTTATAAAGTGAAAGCAGATGCCGTTGGTCGAATGCGGATTGACGATTTAAGAAGAAGCATTGATCTTGCTAGAACTAATGGAAGGGAACCTCTGCTCCTTATTGGAAATGCTGGTATTTACGCCCATATATTACGAGTAAAATTGATATACTTAGGATTAATCAATTTCCAAAATGATTTAGGAACCTCAACCATAAGTTCAATCGATCCCCTTGAAGAACTTGCATCAATCGCCCGCGCACAAGGCATCTGGTTCCATATTGATGCCAGTTGTGCTCTTCTCCTATCCTCCAATAAAAGGGAGCTCTTGAGAGGACTTGAGAAGTCTGGGTCTTTTTCTTGGAACCCTTCCTGCCTCCTCGGCGTCCCTTATAATCTAGATATGATATTTACTAAAGAGGAGAACCTTCTAAACAAAACATTTGCCATCGGATCTCGCTATGTATTTCAAAATGTGACTGGATTAAGCAGTAGTGGGTTTGATCTCGGAGATGCTACAATCCAAACAAGTCGTAGACCGGAAATCTTCAAACTCTGGTTCATGATGAAAGCTAAAGTAAGTCAGCGAGGCTATTATTGAAGAACGAATTTTTAATTATTCGTTCTTAAGGGCAGAAAAGGGTTGGAAGATCATTTGGATTATATTTCCAAACACGGAGAGATATTAATGGAAGAAATAAAGAAGCGAAAAGGAAGATTTATTTTAATTTCTGAACAAATTCAAATCCCAATCATCTCATTCTATTACATACCTCCAGAATTAAGGGGTTTAAATCGGAAATCTGGAGAATTTGTTGGAAAGATGAGTAAATTTACGCATAATTTGAAAAGGAACCTAACCAAGAAAGGATTAATCCATTTGGTTGTGTCCAAATCCAATAAAAGAGTTCATCCTGATCATTTTACTCTAAATCTGGGGAATTCTGCTTTATATTCGAGAGATTTGATTTATTTATTGGATCAAATTGAGAATATCGGTAGCGGATCTGATAAAAAGATTTATCCACCTCCTCCTCCGAGTCAACCCTCGATATTTGCTTCAGCTCCTCTCGATAACTCAAATTTCAAACATCGTTCATTTTTTCGAAAGCTTTTTGACATGATTCTGGACAAAGGATTATATTTTCAAGAGCATAGGAAAGATCCCGCTCTGCTATTCAGAAAACCAGATGATTTGGAAAAGCAATTTGACCTGAGCCTTGATCTTGAAGGCTCTCAAGAAACGCAGTACAATGAATCTGCACTTTTGAGCATCATGGATAATGTAATTAAATTCTCGTCACATCAATCTCATCCATATTGGGTTTATCAGCTAATTTCAGGGCTAGATCCATACACAGTGGCAGGTGATTTAATTCTAGGAGCTATTTCAACCCCTACAAAGACATTTGAAGATAATCCTGTTCTCAGCCTCGTTGAAAAAGAAGTATATTCCGAGTTATTTAAAAGAATTGGATCGGATTGGCCTTTGAGTGGGGTAGGGATCACGACCCCGGGGGGAAGTATAGCAATAATTCAATCAATTGTTCTCGCAATCCACCGGAAATACCCTGAAGCAAAGGAAAAGGGTCTAAGTGGGAGGAGGAAGAAGCTAGTTCTTTTCGTATCCTCGGATTCGCATTATGCGTATAGTAAAGGGTCATACTTCACGGGATTTGGAATGGGTATCGAGAATCGCAAATTGATCAAGACTGATTGCAATGGAAGGATGAATGCTACGGAATTGAGGCTGGAGATCCTGAGGACTATTGAAAATGGTGGAGAGCCTTTCTTTGTGGGTGCAACTGCAGGTACTTTTAATATTGTAGAATGGCGAGAATATATTTAAGGGCTTCATGGGCTAATTAAATATTTGTAGGGACTACGATTTTGGGTGCATTCGATCCTATTGAAGAGATTGCAGAGATATGCAAAGAATTTGGACTTTGGCTTCATGTCGATGGAGGTAGGTTCCGATCAGTTAAATTTTATTTACTAATGGGTTTAAATTATGAACGATAGTTTTGTTTCGAGTTCTTCCATATCGTAATATTAGCAAATGTATGTTTTAGCTTTTGGAGGATCTTTAATATTGTCGGATATGCCGAACAGAAGAGCAAAATTGAATGGAGTTGAACTGTAATTAATCACAATATTGGATAAAATACATTATTTACATAAATACATCATTTCAAAGGGCAGATTCATTCTCATTCAACCCCGCTAAATTATTTGGATCTACAATAACAAGTAATAGTAATCGTATTATCTATCCGTATACCATTGAATATCTAATTATTATTAATTCGAAGTGACCTGTTTCTTGGTCAAGGATGGGAATTTGGCTAAAATGGCTCTACAAAATGAATCAGGTACTTTAGAAAAGTCGGGAATATTTCCAGATCCCGGTGATTTCCAGCTTCAAAGCAGTAGAGGATCAATGCTAAAGCTTTGGACAATGTGGAAGGCAAAGGTTTGGACAATTTTAAATAGAATTTCGAGATTTTTTTATATCAAAATTAAATAGGGTACTGAACATTTGGGAAATCATATAGAGTACATTTACTCAAACGCCGAATATTGCGTTGAGCAGATGACCAATCGAGAAGGGTTTCACTTTCAAATATTATTATGAGAAAGTCATTAAATAATATTTGATTTTTAAATTAGGTTTGTCTTGTTCCTGAAGGGATTTGAGCTCACCAATATAATATTCATGTATGTTCCAAAGAAATATAGACATCTGGATATGAATTCGCAAGAGTTTAAAGATACGATGGAATGGGTAATCCGTATAATACAATAAATAAAGATTGGCATTTTTGAATGATTTTTTTACCAAGGTCGGATTTCATATTCAAGCTCGACTAGTCACTGAAGGCATTATGGTTATAGTTGCTCAACATGAGCAAAACTCCCCTCTCCAATTAAAATTTGTCCTTATGAGCTCTGGCGTCTCAAAGAAAGATATTATTTATCTAATTGATCAGGTAGAAAATTTTGGAGAAAGTCTTTAAATATATTTATATGTAAATTTTTATTCTGCTTTATTTACATAATAAAAAGTTTGCTGATTTTATAATTCTTCACTTGGCCTTTGCAGTAGATATAATTCCACAAGATCTTTTTCGGTCAATTCACAAAACTGAACATTTTAAACCAATTTTAATAAAAATCGTTCAAACTGATATAAAGTATTTACCCGGTTGACTTTCTCCTCGACCAGGCTTAAGACCTTCTCATGGAATAAGCACACCTTGTCTTTCATTGAGATCTCTGAATTTATCATTTGATTAGCGTTCAAATCCTCTATAATAAAAATATATTTGATCAAACCGTTTAACGACTCATGATTTAAATCCGATTCTAAATAGAATAGAAAGACAGGGCCTAGATAACTCATCCAAGAGCTTGTTTTAATCATGGGGAAAAATCGGAGTATTTCCTTCTCGAATTTTGTTACATTGATATCCATTGACTCGTTAGTCTGTCCAAAAAAATTTAATATTTTAAAATATCTCTTCAAAATTTATTCTTACAATTCCAACTCCGGCAGCGCTTAATAAGCAAGTTGTTTCACACTGAGGATGAGAAGATTCAAATAAATTAGCCTTTAAAATGATATGTAAATCCAAATTCTTACCAAAGGAGAATTTCCTAAAGTGTTCATACAATCTGTATAAATTCGCTCGTTTCTTGCGATCCTAATCAATGATGTCGGCGCCCAAGGAAGTGGCTGCCCAAGGCAGCATCCTGGATATGAACTTTTGCCAAACTCGCATTTCCTCGCGTCATTATTTTTATACTCTCCCTTTCAATTGAAAAATTTAAATGCTTAAACATATCGTATCGTAGTAGTATCAGTATTATCGCTGTACCTTTACAGGTAAATGAGTTAATTCAGGATTCTCACTCGTACAAACGAGTTCCAGAGCATCATAAAAGCATTTGAGTACTGGAAGTGGAGTAAGGCATTTTGATTCTCGGTTTTTCGCAACAGGAAGTCCTGTAAAACATTTTAAATCTCTATCCATAATGTCCTTCACTCTTGAAGCCATCTCCTCTGGTAGCCCTTCAGCAAGATGTGCGAAATAATCATATGGCCTAATATTCCCGGAACGGTTTATCTAAAGATATTTAATTGTAAACATTTTATATGACGAGTATATTGAGTCTGACCAAATCAAGTTTCCTCAAAGAGCAAGTATATCCGCACCACTAATATCAATAAAATCAATTATATATCTTCTCGTCAAAATTCAGGCTATTCCTTACCATCTCTGTAGAATTAAAAGACACATCCTCCTCAACTGCAATCCCACATTCCCCCGCGATTTCCGGTTCAATCCTTTGATGTGCAATAGCAACTCCTCGACAGCAAATCGCTCCATTCACCTTACTCCGATAAAAGGGTTTCAATTCTGGTGGCTCGGAGCAGATGAGGTCATTATGGTCTGCGTAATCGGCAAAATTTGCTCCTTCCTCCGAAGTGTACAAATCCTCCAACTCTTTAATACTATTCCCCAAACAAATTGGGAATAAAATTATAATAGAAATAAATTTTAAACTTTCTAAAATCATAATTTTAAAAAAAGTTCTCCCTTGGAGGACCCAAAGTCACTTACTAAATAACGTTTATGCATTGAAACATTAGTGAAATTATTGATTGGGTAAGTGTAAGCAAAATGCAACATTAATTGACACCTCCGAGGATTGATTTGACACAATTTGAACTCTCGAGTCCAGAGTAGGTCAAGGGTTCATCCATATAAATTGCATAGTTTGCTAAACATAATTATCGTAGGATATTCCCTTTTATATTCATATTTGGATTCATAATAAAAATGCTCACTTAACACCAATTTACACGCATTTCATCCATTGCATTATTCAAAACCAAGCATATGAACATTTAATATGCTTCCCCTGCAAATTCGGGCGTAAATTCCGCCGTAATATTATATTATATGAGCATTTCATAAAGGATTTTTCAATATAACTTTGCAGCATTTGCGAAATGATAACTCCATTAATATTCATATACACTTGTAGTTTAAGTAGTAAGCAGTGAAGAGTGCAAGTGCTGAAAATAATGATTGATAAATCAATTCTATTAAAATAAAACTCTATTTCGAGCTGTGTATATTGCTTTTTTTCTGGGTATTCTTAGCGAATCCCATATTGGATTAAATTAAATTATGCAGTGCAAATTGTATATAGAGGAGGGAAATGAATACGATATAATACGATGTATTAAATTAATATATACAGGATACTCGCATGTAGTGGCCGAGTAATATAATAAGATTCAATCTTAATGTAATTCAATATACTCCCACATCTGGCGACTGTATTTCAATCTCGTATAATATATTAAAGGATTAATCAGCATTTGTTTTATATTACACAACTTGATTAAATTAGCATGTGAATGCATGTTTATTTCAATCTTTTATTGGTATATTCGATATTACTTTATATTCGCTAATGGTCGCCCATCTTTATCCTGTTAATTACATCCTTGGTCTTTCCTCCTCTTTGCAGTTATACAACAATTCAATATTAACTTTGTTCGAAGCACACGCAAATTAAAATTGAAGGTTTTTACTATTAATATATTGTACGATAGTTAATGGACTGGGGGAATTCTGAACTTGAGAGTTGAGGGAGGACTAATCATTCATTATTGTGTATGTACGAGATCCCCATTAGCTCCGGAGCATAATGTGGTTTTAATTGGAGGAGGAAGTTGTAGGTTTGTGGGGTAAATAGTGTATATTTGTACGCTTAATTAATTCCGGCATTATGATCACCAGCAGACCTCCAGTGACATGGACAAAGTCAGATTGAGTGGAGGAAAT
>JAAZTK010000715.1:0-17972 GCA_036507255.1 Megalothorax incertus
TGAAAAGGTTTGTTGAGAAATCAGAAATCAATGCGACCCAAATAATGGCCCATTTCCATTCAAGTCAAAAATTTCTGCGAAACTCGGCGTATTTCCGGCGCTCCATCGCTCGTTCTTTCCGGCATTTTTCCAACTTTTGCATTCATTCCCCCTAAAGCTTTTAATCCGTTTTTACCCAGAATTCGAATTCTCTCCCCCTCCTCCTTAGTTTAGTGCACATAGAGAAACCGAATTAACTTGTTCCCGATCTCGAGAAAAGAATAAGCAAAAGATGGTCGAGGGTTCCTATTTATAGGTTGGAGCCTTTGATTGGGCTCCACTGATAAGCTTGAAGACGCCAGATATGAAACCTCCTCGATCCCTGAGTTGTTTTTTCATGTCATAAAACATTTATGAGGGGAAAAAACAGGACAATATTTTTTCCGCTAGAACAATTCTGGAACATTTACATGAATAAACAATAGTCGAGCAATGAATGGACCCTGGTTAGTTGCAGATTGATTCCATTGTTCGGGGGGAATTTTGTGTGCATTAGGAAATTGAGTTGGCTAGTTGGGGGAGGTTAGGAAATGCTAGGAACTTTTAGAGTAAGAGGGGGGAGGAATCTCAAGTGGTAACAATAGGGGTGGGTTTTATTGCACTTAATAGGGGGATGTTTTGAGAGGGGGGGGGGGGGTGTGCTGAGAGCCTGAGATGAAATTTTAGGTGTGCATTTCTGTCCTCGAGGGAATCAGTCAGTGACAAATTATGGAAATATATACCCATCCTAATTCGATTATGGAACAGGGGTGAGTTCGAGTGGTCAAATGCACCCTACATCTCAATTATCCGGCAATACAAGTTTATAGAACCCTGAAGATTTATTAGATTACCATTCATGGTTAGTAGTGGCCCTCCCCTCCTCCTTGAAAACTTTGCGGAGTTCCAAAATTGACATTGATGCATGTGTATTGATGGACAATTGTTTGGTTTTTTTCTCTTCCAGCTTCCACGGGAGGATTGCTACGTGGCCAATTTAAGAATAACTCATGCTGACTCATCCGACTCGCGGCATTATTATCTTAAAGTGGAGAACTCGCGAGGACATGATAGATATTCGGTCATCCTTAACGTTAGAGGTGAGAGATTGATATTTTTTTAATCGGGCAATTCGCAGTTAATTGTCCAGGTTCTTATTTCGGTTCAGATCCAGTCAACATGGCCACGGTTGTAGGCGTTATCATCGGCTGCCTCATCCGTAATGAATTTTTGACAAAAAAACATAGAACAGGCTTGATCAAATGAGATTCTTTTGTATAGTATTAATCATTGTGGTCCTCATAATCCTCTACGCCTTCAAGGTAATTTTTAAACCATTAAGATTGAATCTTCAAAATCTAATCATTTAATTAATTGATTGTATAAATTTTTCAGGCCGAGAAATGGTGTTTCTCTCGTAAGGAAAATACACTAATGTCAACTCCTACACAGCCTTAAAATCTATTGCCATTTGCTTCATACATATTTTACAAATTCATGTTTATGGGTAGAGAAATTGCAAATATTCGCATAATTTTATCTTGGCTATATTATATCATATGATATTAGATAGATTTGGATATAATAATATATTAACTATGATTATATCTGTACATAGTTATACTTGGCTACCGTATATAATAATTGGTAATGGTCTCCATTTCTGTTATAGATCCGTAATATTTTGGGACAAAATGTTTGATATTCGGGTTTACTATTTAATTAGATAATTAATTAGGCTAAAAGAGTAGGTAGGGTACTATTCAGGGGGATTGAAGTATTACTGTTTGGTACTATTGTATTTTGTATCTTCTTGCAAATAAATTGTACGAGTATATGAAATCTATCGCAAATAGTGAAATAGTATTGTATTTCATACGGCTCATCGCTTTCCGCTTTTTGCATTGCTTTTTATATGCCTTTAAATATGAATGCATTAGTAAAGCTGTAAAATACCAATTTGCCAATTAACATAATTAATCAGCTCTAAACGCTTCCAATCTGCACGTGTTGCCTGAAAAAAAACGCAAGCTTTTAAAACGGTTTCCCATCAGTAAGATATTAGAATAGATTAATTTAAAAAGATAGAAATAGTCGCAAAAAAAGAGTAAAAATGGCATATTTTGTCAATTAATCAAAAGTAACTGTACTGACACGGACTAATTGTGTTTTTCTTGTGTTTTGTTTGAATGTAACCCACAGAACGAGGTGACTTTAAGCCAACGAGATCTAGAAAGGTATGAACATTACCCTTAAACTTAAAGAATTAATTATATTTACTACATACGGATATAAGGGGGAGGATAAAAGCGCTATTAATTCCGGCCGACATTTTAAAAATAGCACTTTTTTACACAGTGCAGATACTCTCTCTCTACCATCCCCTCATTAGATAATTCCTCGGGTTCCCTTTTTCTTGAGATTCCTTAAATTCTCTCAAATCTAAAAATATATTTTAAATGGGCCGGTAATGTCACTACTGTGTACTCCTCAAGAGATAGGTGACAGGGGGCCATTATTCGTTCTTGTAACTAATTTGTTTCAATTTGTTATCTCCTCCTATGTAATACAGTGAGAAGAGTGACATGGATGGAAGCATGAGGAGCGAAGCTCTAGGACATCACAATGGCGGCGGTGGCTTTGCTACAATTCCACAATCAGAGATCCAATTCCAGCGTGACCTCCGTAAAACCCGATCTCCTGACCCTGCCACTCTACCCCATCAGGATTATACCCTAAAGGTAGCCTCCTCCTCCCCTCTCAATTCCCCATATGTGCCTCCCCTCCCTATCTCAAATTATTGATCGGGTTGACAACTTTGGATGGGCTTACGGCGACTCTCGCTGCTCTTCTGCTTGTATTCATGCTGACCCTTGCCAGGGGACTGACAATAATGGGTACAGCGGGAAAAAATGACATTAGCAATACCAACAATAAGAAACATAAAAGGAAAAATAATAAGGTGAAGGCGGAGAAGGCTGCTGGGAAAAATGGAAAAAGTGCAAAAAATAATGGTGTCAACGCCAAAAAACGGAAGCGCTAACGGTCGAGTCGGTGTCGTTCAAATTAATGAACGCATTTCGGTCATTTAACGCTTTCAATTCAACTAATACCTATAACTAACATGTTTAGAACTCGACTTATAAACCTACAACTGCCAAATTAATATTAGTATACATATAAGGTCTTTTAACCCTTCTTTTTATACACTAAAAAATTTCCTGGAATTGGGAGTTACTTTGAACTGGACACTTAAATACTCTTGGACAATCTACGAGCTCTCGGGGTATTTACTTCTTCTTCTTCTCTTTTTCTATTTCTTTCTCCTAATCAATTAATCTCGCTTTATTGCCTCATTTAACCCCTTTTAAATGCTTACCGCATACCCCCAAAATCCCACGATTCTTTACACTTTAACAAAGTTCGAATGAACCGAAATGGAGATAAGATTTTTCTTTATTTCCTTTTTTAGCAACAACAAGTCCACCACCAGCAACAACCCCCTCCACCAAGAAGTGGCAATTTTCGTCGAGCCTATCCCCCAGACCCAAAGGGGCAGATTAGCTACCAAGATTTGCAAGTTCCAAAAAGTAGCAATCATGGCTCTATGAAAAAATCCAAGCATCATCATCAAAATATTATGCATCCTCCAGCTCCAGTTCCTACCCAAAGACGTTTAGACTATGCTGAAATACAATTTAAGCCAAAATCTAATGAGCAAGCTGAAGTATAGCCTTAAATACCAAGTATTACCCTTAATTGATCTAGGATTCTAGAGATATTATTTTAAAAGTTACCTCAAAAGTATTTCTTTTTGTACTTTTTTTTTTATAAATTTGTATATTATGATTTTATATTTATTTAAACATCTTTATTATCGACTTTCGAATTGTAATTAAAAGTTTAAAACTTTTTAGGAATAGTTTATTAAAGTGTAAACGTCATAATATTCTTCAATATATAAATTCTATGTGTGCGAAAGATGTAAATTGTGTATGAAGCTTTTACAGATATTTTAATTATTTGATAAATGCAACCGTGTAACCTAATTGAAAGCTGTATAAATTAGGTACTTATTAAATATTGTGTGAAATATGTTCTTGAAAGATGCAAGATTATCCAAATTATTTATAAATAAAATATTATATCTCAAATTATATTATGTAAAATGGCAGATATATAAATACAGATATAACCCACGCTATCCTAATCCCAATACATTCTAAGAGCCTATAATATCTAATTGAGATTTTGTAAAAATTGAGCTGAGAAATATAAGATCGTAAAATTATGAATTTATCTGTACCATATTATATGCAATTAATTTTAATATTATTCTAATTATGTTGAAAAATTGTATTAAAGTTAAAAGCAATTGATGAAAGAATTTTAAAATTTAAACATGAGCAAACCAAAAATATTTAGAATTATCGATAGGATAGAATTTTAAAATAGATATGCCTATTACATATTTTTAACCTTTTTGAGAATTTTTGTTATATAATATTATTGTACTACTTTAATATTCTATTTTGTATTAATTTACCATTTTGTGATATTTAAACTTTATAAAAGTAAATATTAATTTTATTTATAGCTTGAAAGTTGAATGAAGTTATAAGCGTAAAAGTAATCGTATCTTGCTATCCCTGCATCCTTTTAATTTTAATTAGATGCGAAATCAGCAGTAATATAGTAATTTTTTTCATTCTTTAACCATTTCAAAATATAAATTGACATTTATTATATTATTTGCATTTGAAAAGTTATAAACATGTACGAGTGTGAATAATTACCGATTCTATTTGTATGATTTGTGAACATTGTAAAATAATCTAATTAAGAAAAGTAGGCATAATACAATTATATCGTAATAAATCATAATAATTTGAAATTTGAAACTGGCTCAATTTGTATGAATTAAAATTCATTCTAGCATCTAAATTTACAACTAGTAAAAATATGGATAAAATTTAATCAAAATATGAGATTCGATTGGAATGTCCACAAATAAAAAAGGTCCAGAATTAGATGCTTGATAAAAACCTCAACAAGATTGGCATAAGGCATAATATTAGAAATAATAGGCCTAAAATTATCACAAATAGGTATAATAGATTCTAAACAGGTTATACATACAATACTTACATACAGATATATAGGGGATACTACACTCTACTAGTATGTATCAATTTTATAATCTAATCATAATTAAAAACAAAAACTAACAAAATGTATATAACATAATTCTTAAGGGATATAATACGAAATTCTACGAGATATACGAAATTAGGTTGATAAGTATATCTAACTAATCATAAATCAATCGTGCTTTCAAACAATTGAAGACATGCTATAAATATTGGCATAAAAATCAAAGTCAGTCGACTTTCTACAATACTACACAATTGCAACAAATTTTTGGCATTAAACTTAATTAGTGTTTGAAAGGGGAATCAAAACAGGTAATGATATCATTCTTATTGAGAGTGAGGAACTTTAGGATTATATTCTCCAGGCTCTCTCTTCCATTCTTCATCATTTGCCTGAAAATTCATTTTCAAATCAAAATCATATTCCTTGGGCCCAAAATAATTATTTTACCGTCGCATATTGCTGCAAAATTCATTCTTATGCCCCTTGTCCACTCCTCGGGTTGCCATCCGCCTTCCGCTACTGCTTTTTATTATGAAAATTCCCAAATCCCAATTAATAAAAATTTTAAAAATTAATATATAAATAATACATTGCAACAGCTCCACTTGTAGGCCAAATATCCAAATGTAATTTCTGCTTACTATCCGATCGATTCGCTAAAGCCATAAAGTTTTCTAGAAAATCCGGCTCGATTATAAAATCTCCGAAAAATGGAAAATATCGGAAAGAAGTCTTTTTATTTATCAGCTCAAGGACATGTCCAAAAATGATTTCAGCGGGTGGAGATGGCCACTCCAATTGGAGAAGTGTCATCAAATGTCCTATGCATCGATCGTCATGATTTACATCAACGGTTTCCTTTGAAAATATCATGATTTCCGAGATTATTTCAAAATTCAATAAAAAATAACAAAATTATTGAATTAACTTACATAAAAACAACGGATAAGAATGTTAACTGCATATGCAATTAATTCTGAAGGGTTTTCCGATAGGAAATGCACCCTCCTTTGTAGTACATTCCCTTTTAGGTCAGTTTGTGTCGAGTTATAGAATGAAAACTCTTCCTTATTAGACCCAGCTCCCAAATCTTTCCCAATACTATTCTCATGTACCAAATCATTTATTGCTCTGATCGAGGATTCAACGGCAGCCTTGTAATTGTTCACGGCACAGAAATAAGAGGCGAGTTTAAGACGGTTGAGAATAATGAAGGGGTCTGGGAGGTAGAATTTCCCGGAATAAACTTGATAATCGAGTGTAAATTCCTGAAATACAACCCATTCGTTGATTTTGAGCCATTTGAGGGAGGAGAGGAGAGTGAAAAATTCTTTTTCGACGATTTCTCCTTTTGCTGAGTTGATCAATTCCCATAGCCTTGAAGCGGATAAGAAATAGTTGATGAGATGGGTTTGATTTGTAGAAATTGTGGATGAATTTGAAACAGTTGTAATTATGGGGAAATGGGGATCTAAACCCACTGGTTGAGGCTTACGATTTGGTATGAAGATTTCAACGAGAAATAGCTTTGAACTTCCACCTGGAAATTGTAATTAAATATAGCCTTTAACCTTAAAGATCATATTAGTTTAAAAACCTTCAGAGTTAGATTGTGATAACTCGTTGTAGCGGACAATGGACATGAGAAAGGCGATACATATAACGTAAGCGCATTCTATGCTTGAATAAAACTTTCGGCGTTCATATGCTCGGACTACAGCTTGATAAAGTCCATCTACATTCCCTTCGGATTTGATTTCTGTGAAAAATGGCATCAAATTCCAGGATAGAATTACGCCGATTTTGTCAACAATTGCAAACAAATTAGTCCATCTGAAAAACGAATTTCAGAACCTTATAATTCACTGTGATTCAAATGAAAATGAATCAGATCTTACCTGTCTTTTTGGTCCTTTGCAGCTAGAACATAATACTCAATGCAAAGATTTAGGAGTTGAATTAATCGGGGTAGGATTGAAGGCGTTAGATTCTCTCGGATGCTTGATTCTAGGAGAGATGGGACTAACTCTACGACGAGATGTTGACGAAATGGAGAATAAGGATCTGATTCAAATGAGAGCAAGTTTATGAGGAGGTCCGGCTGAATTTATTTAAAATTTTATTAAAAATAGGTTTTCAAAATTGTATAATACACTTTTTACCCGATTCCGAGGAATAGTTTCAGACTCAGGATATAATTTGAGTAGGAGGAGCATTAGCTGACACTTGACATATTGGTTTTGCGTGAGTTCAGTTCGCTTATAAAGGAGGTCAGTCTGAAATTCTTGAGGAAGAGCTGAAAAGAGTTGACCAAGAAAGGATTGTTCTTCAGTCACCTTGTCCTTTGTCATATGTATGATCCTCACCTAATTAAAATCAAAATTGAAAGCCCTTAAAATTATTTGATTGGGATTGGATTTTTTTAACTTACAGCTTCTGTGATCTCTTCAATCATTTCACCCACAGTTTCATTATTATGAAATTGCTTGAATCTGTAAATATAAAATATATTTCAATATATTCAATCGAATCTATTTCTTTAAACAATTAATTATTTAAAATTAACTTACAAAACTTCAAAACATTGAGCACATCCTTTAACATTTCGCTGTCGTTTTTCCAGCATGAAATCTTGAAGCTGAGATATTAATTCATTAAAAAAAGATTTTAATAAGAGGTATTGTCGAGGAAGAATCTGTAATTAATTAATTGTGTATTTTAATTAGAATACCTGAATATTGATGTTATTCCGGTTTAAACTCTTTGCAACAATTAACCAAGATTTGGCCTCGTATACATCCTCCTTCTCACTCTCCCTCGCTCTCTCAATTATGTAATTAATGTCAGCCATCCCCCCGGGGTGTCAAAAGGATTAAAAATTAATTAATTAATACTAAAAAATATAAGCTTGATTTAATTTTTTGGACAAATTGTCCAAAATCTTCGCGACTTTTGCTCCGACTTTAGCCCATCATATAAATTAGATCTTGGATTTTTTAAGGGTCAGTTTACGAATTAAAATTGATTATTATTAACTAGGACATATTTTTTATGAAGGCGATACAACAAACTAATTATAACATATTTATACGATGCAATTAAATCACAATACTTATAAAATTCATCATCTTAGGATTAGGCAATATATTTACAAAATTAGAATGCCCAAACCTCAAATTAAAAGACATTTAAAAATTTTTGAGTTCAAAAGGCCTGTATACTTCTGGTCAAATTAACTTAATTTCAAATGTGAAATTAAAAGGATTAATTAATTAAAATAAATTTAGCATAAATTTAAATTGAAGAACCGTTTCTTGAATCTTTAGCTTAAGTTGGAGATCAGTAGCTTAAACTGCAACAGGTGGAGTATTCAACCAGTCTCGGAGGATTTAAAAAAGATTTGTAAAAAGTCTACGGCGCCTTAAAAATTATTATTTCCTCAATTTAATCCAATTATATAAGAATTGTCAATTGTCAATAATTTTAAGGGAACTCTCTCGGTGCTATTAAACAGTCATTCATTCTGAAGCAAGTCAATTAACCAGTGCCACATAAATTTAATCCAGTCATTATATAATATTATCATTCGACCAAAGATCTAATTTTAAATAATATTATTAAACATCCTGGCCATCCGACTATTTTTAAATTCTAATCAATCATCTGTAATTGGATCATCAGTATCACGTACAATTAATCCTAGACCCCACTTAAAAACTAATTAAGGTACGTATTGTAAATCATCCCAAGTTGTTCATTGTTAAATGATAATCAAAATATGACCACTGATTCTAATTTTTTTAATTGCAGACAACCAGTCCAACTCTCCAATCTTGGTGCTAATTTTACTACATTGGACTCTTTTAAATCTTGACATAATGGAGAGGAAGAAGATGGCCAAAACTACGGAAGAACCATCAACCTCCCGGGGTAGCCGGAAGCGAAAGAATAACGACTTTGCATTTCCTCGGCCAAAGGCAACATCCACCAAAGGATCCAGTTCCAAGAGCTCTGATTCGGACTCTGAATTTGTCACTTATAATCTAACAAATGGTAAGTAATCTGGGTTTATTTTGGAAAGTTTTGTTTATGAACACGCGTATTTAACATTTTGCATAATAAGATGTTGTGGCGTCAGTCATACTGTCATATATGATAATAAGCTGTGATTTACCATCTTATTAAGGATTCATCTGGGTATAATAAATGGAGAATTCAATCTATAAAAGGACATATATCTTTTAATGGGAATAATTTCAAAGTTATTTATTCCTTCTTATCATATCGAGATGGTTCTTGCTCTTTACGAGTGACATCATTTTGCGACGCGTTTCTCCAATTATATATCTAGAGAGCCGAGTGCAAATAATATTATTGTATTTGAATTCAAACTGGAACGTTGTTTACATACGAGTTTTTTATAATCCAAAGGCGTGGGGTTTGACGTAGCATACTCGGGAAGACTCCAAATCTTTCCAATAATTAAAGATAAATGATAGTATTGGATTATTTGGAATTTTGATGAAATTCTAAATTATTAGGAATCCATCATTTGAAAAGCCATTGACTTTCATCGTACTTTCATATAAAAAGTCTAAATCTAATCCTGATCCTCCGTAGATCAATTTCTTGAATTTCATGAACATTTCGAATGATTTTTACATCTTTTTCTAAAGAGCTCTGCAACTGTAAACTGCCTTGAATTCAGGTATCCTTCGACAAAGTTCTGGTATAAGGCTAGAATTCGAGATTGCTCCGTTCCTCCTCCTCTCTACTTCGTAGCTCAGCTGTTTCCCAACCTCTCTCTCACTCTCCCAACCACCCAACATTTGTTTCCCAATCCCAATCTCAGAGTCCCTCAGACATTCGAGCTGTGCACACGTTCTCTCGTTCCCTCCCCGTTCTCAACTCACGTGTGCTCCCCTTTTGACCTCCCAACTACACACATTTTTCTATCTCTTCACGGCCCTGGAAAAGTACTGGCCAAATTTCCCTTAAAACCCCCAAATTACATTAAATTTATTTGATTTTAATCAAAAACTCAGAGTGCCTAGGCAGATTTTAAGTTCTATTGTACTAATCGAAGATTTTGGAAGTGTCAAGTTTGTCAAGATTTTTTTTTAAAAAAACTCGGGAGTAATCATGAAGAAATACAAATCATTTCAGGTGCAATTTAACTTAATCCCCGACTCTTCGCGAATGTTTTACGAGGCTGGATAGTCCTTGGGATTTTTTAAATGGACTTTGGTTATATTTACAAAGTGGGATTCCCGAACTGAGTGCTGTAAGAGTCAGAGAGAGAAAGGGGGAATTGCTTATAGCTGAAAGTTATAGACTTATTTTACAAAGTGCATCTGACCTCAATTCCATTCCCCCACCTCCTCCTCCTCCTCTTCCTCCTTCAAAAGTCGTACTAGATTATATATTAACACATGATAGTGTGTTTATATATTGGAATCAAGTTGTAATTCCGGAAATAGGGTGTTGATGAATCCAAATCTATTTGAAGGAACTGAAGGAAGAACGGTGATATTAGTACTAATACTACAAATACAATGAATGAACCCAAGATTATGGGAGTCCAATCGGACCATGAGAGTGGATTCTTTGAAGGGGACGACGAGGATGACCTCGAAATTATTCACGAGGAAATTGTCAACCCAAGGAGGACTACTCAATAACCGGAATAAAAGTAAAATCCTTTTGAAATTATATCTAAAGGAGTTCTTGGGGTCAGGTCTCGAAGGATTAGCCATAGTCAGATTGACTAGGAGTTAATATAGTGTTAATTTCTGGATACCTATTTTACATAAATCCGTATTAGGTATCTAGAATATTCCAATGGGATATATCATGTTTTATTGTGGAATGATTTGACATTCGCAATTAAAGGTGTATGCACCCATCCAGAGTTTGAGTGAGAGTCTATAAATTCACATTGAATTGTATATAAAAACGTTCGTTCGTTGGAGGAGGAGTACGTCGAGTGTGTAGGAATTTGGGAGTTTATTTAATATAGAATAGTATATAGGAAGGTGGGGATAGAGTATAATGCTACTGCCGTTGGAGCGAGCAACTCAGGATCAGATGAGAGGAATCAGTGTGTTCGCGTTCGGAAAGACATTGACCCGGCGAGTCCCGTTGTTGCTTTTAGACTGGCTCATACTACGAGTATATCCTAGGTTGAGGAATCCAAACATGTGCTTCTACGGCACTGAGGCTCTCCCAAATAGTAATACAACTATTCGGTGTGGTCAACACAGCCCCAGGACACTTTTTTCCCCAACGAATACGACGAGTATCCGTATAGATAGGGGTTTAAGCTTAATGTTTTGCAATGGGAAATTGCAACAAGGAGCTCGGAACATTTTATTGTATTCTGTACCAGTACATTACTCGAAATCCAGCCCTGAAATTATCTACTTTTTTATTTGCGGCGACACTCGACTCATTCCTGCACATTGTCATTGCCCTTTTTCCTTGTGACAATGACATTTCCGAATCGAATTCGATTCGGAAATTCTAATTCTAATTCAAGTTATGACATGTCCTTCCAGGTATGAGTTTAGAGTGTTTTTAACGCTAGACTCTAGAAATTCTAGTTGTATTTAAATACTTATGGTCGGAAACTGAAAGTACAGACTACTCTGTATAATGATAGGTTTCCATTTTAATTAAATAGGTATTGACCTCGAACCTCTGCTGGCTATCGTAAATCTTTTATTTATAAATTTAATTCATTTGAATCAATCCCCTTATTGTCTCAGGCTCTCCAAGGGCTGCCTATATGTGCTCAATTATTGCATTGCACGCTAATGCATATTTATTGAGTGACTGTGAGCATGAGCTAATATTCTTTATCGTAAAACACGGCAAGGTAATGGGGAAACTCTGAAAACTTTCGCATTCAGCTGTGGCTGGAGAGGAGAAGATGAACCGGGGGTTAATAGCATGGGTTGGCACACATTTGGTGGAAGGTGCAGGTTTAGAGTAGCGAAGATAGTAGTTTTTTAAATTCAAGATGAAGAGGAGTCAATCACTCCATTTGCCAGGTCTGAATTTAAAGGGGAAAAAGATGGATTAAAAAGAGAGTGGTGGCTGAGGAGAGAAGAGCCGGCTTTCGATCTTGAGGATGAGATTGTTGTGAAAGGCCCCAATGTTGTTCGTTTAGATCAAGTTTTTGGGAGGGACGTCAATGACCCTCGAGGGGAAGCAAAGTAGCGGACCGTATCCCTATGTATCGTATCATAGTAGTAGATGGGGGATTCCTCAATCTTTGGTAAAACTATGCACAGGTTCATACCCATATAAAAAAGGCCGGTAAATTTCTCAACGTTTCCCAAATTGGAGACTGAGCTGAGGCGCTTTTGCCTTCATTTCAATCACCTTTCAATTTCCTCTTTTGTTTTACAGATCCCTATAAATATATGGATATCCTGCATTATTAGGATGTGATTCTCCTGCTCAAATATGTACCCCTTTAAATTTGGCTTTGAATTTGATTTTGAAATTTGAAGACCTGCCAGAATTGGACTGATTTTTTAAATGCTATCTTTCATCATTTTTTGAGGCTCTCCAATTGGCAAATCCAATACCTTTTATGATACGGATATTACAATTACACATAGGATTAAACCTTTTGATAAATGAAATTTATATGCCCCTTTTTTAAGTTTTTTATATTACAAAATGATATGAATCTATTAAATCCTTCGCTGAGCCCAAAGATTTTTATTTCATTGTGAAAGCTTATGAATATAACGTTATATTGCATTTCAAGTCCAATTAAAATAAATAAAACCTTGCTGCATTTTTGCCAACAATTTTATCATTTTTAAAATGTTTCGTACTCGTTCCATGTACATTTACAGACCATAAATTGCAATTAATTGGGCAATCCTAATTTAAATTAAACTGCTTTTTTTCATTGTAAAACGGCATAAAGGAATTAGAGTCTGCACGACCTTTAAAAGTATAAATTAATCAAAGTTTTTTATCATGCATTTATCAATTTGTAGCCGTATCAATTTATTTGGAAATATTTATGAGCTCGAATATCGTCGGTATATGGAGAGTCATTAAGATTGATTTCTGGGTATAAAAACACAGGCGCTAGCAAAATATTCCATGTTAAGAGATAATAATGGTAGTTTAAGGACAAATCTGATGAGTAAATACAGACGGGATAATGTGTGAATTTTAAAACCATCTGGATCTGTATATAAACAGAGATTATCTTGGCTCCTCATTATAAACTCCTCTACTAATACTTAGGATTAGCAGCTATGTATAGAAGATTGACTATTTTAATGGAGGAAGTACATGGTATTTCCTAGATTTCTTTTTTTTCGTACAGTTAATGCCCTATGTGTGGTTTATGTGTGCTCTCCGCTCAAGGAGGAAGACTAACGGATCATTCCGGCCTGACTCCAAGAGAGTTTGATGTCCGTTTCGCTCCCTGGATCTTCCTTGTGCCTAAAAAAATCTCCTATTGAGTAGGAGGTTTTTTCAACAATAGGCTTTCAAGAATCGTAGTAGTACCTACTACAATACTAGGTTGTTGTGCACACGATTTTTCAAAACGTTTATTACCCCCTTTGAATTTTGTCGATTTGATGTTCCCAACCAATGTTTTTGTTTATCCATTCTATTAGTATTTCCAATTGCATTTTAAATACGTGCATCTTTAAGTGGGTCGATTCGGAGGATTTTAATTTATAAAATGTTTATGCATACATTATTCATGTCATCAAATAGAGAAATGCCGATTGGACATGTATAAAATTAAAATGCCATTAGAGACTTATCGCGAATGTCTTTCAAATAAATATTTTTTTTGCATACTACTACTACCTGTAAAATTGTACCTAATCCTATTAGGTACCTACTTGGGATAAAGGGTAGTATTACTAGGTAAGGAATCCGAATTTAGAATTCTAGGTTCTTTTAAGTTCAAGTTAAGATTAGTGCAAATAGAAATGCATGTCTATTAAGAGGTAGACTCTTGTATTTGCTATGTATTGGAGGCGCACTTGAGAGACAGAGTGCAAAACATGGTGTAGCTGGGAATCGGGTAAACACAATCATTAGATGGGTTAGAGAATACCTATGTACTAGAATCTACATTGTAGATATGTGCAAAATTTTTGCAAGGTCTTGACAATGTCAATATCAGCCGCCTCAACCTAGTACGGTCTACCGGGTTTACCCTCTTCAAACAAGCTGTTTTAAATGGACTTGCCCAACTTTCAAGTTTGATTGCTTATTCTAATAATTTTCAAACTCTATTGCAATTGGAAAAATGATTAACAATGCGCAATTGAAAAGTTCTCTAGTACCTACTGATATTTTTATATTTTTTCCATTTAAATCATTAGCATAATTCTGGATTAATTTGAACGTGTGTGTCTAGGCAAATAATAAATACAGATACAGATATATTGCACTGATCTGGTTTAATTGTCCAGAATTTATAAACCTTACAATTTGCATTTATGCCTGATTGAGAAAGGTTATATTATTTGCGTGTTTACAAATAAAAAATATTTCCATTAGGCATTTAAAAAATATACCCAAATGGAAATCGTTCCACTTTCTCCGGTGTGGTTCGGAGACAACCTCCGAAAAGAAAGAAATTGAAACCGAATTTAGGTCATTCAATGGTCATGCTACCTTCGCTGAAAATTTACTTGCGAGTAGGAAATTTCTACAGATTTTATAGGAAACTTATATGGAAGTGGGAAATATTTCTCGATTAAAAAATATATACTTTGTTTTGATTTGTGGTTTTAAGTCTCACTTAAAAATTGATTAAATCTCAACTTGGCCAAATACCTACTGATTGCAATCAATATAACTGGCAAATGCAAAGAAAAACTCAAGGCAAGTTGACCCATTTGATAATTTTCGATGAAAACAATGGGTTTCCTTTCCTCAGACTCAAAACTTTATGGCATTGGAATTTTTTACGAGTTGTAAAAATTAATTTTGCTCTCTTATGGGGTATTTCCAGTAAGTAATTAAATCTAAAGCCAGAGTCGGCATTATGATAATTAGGACCTATATTATCGTCGATTATAGAGTAGAAATTTGGAAATTAATTTTATATATTTTTTATATTGACATTGTCATTCACCCAAGCTTATTTCTTTGATTAATGGGTTCATTTGTTCCTCTAATCCTATCTAATCCTTTATTTCTTTTGTGTTCTGCCATCTAATTATTGATGGATGGATGGATATAATGGAATAGAGTGTCAGGGTCGTTCATTTTCAAGGGTAGTTTTCTCAACTTTTAATTCCTCCATTTAAGAAAAATTATTCTAAAATTAAAATCCTCGAGTTGTTGTGAGTCGAGTGAAGATGTAACGCATTATGTTAATTACTACTACTCATAACTCATAAGCGATGACTAATTGAAGGAAATTATTTTTGTTTTTCAGTTAATCTGACGGGAGACAAGGGTCGAGTCGACATGTCCAATTTTGAATTACTTAAAGTGCTTGGAACCGGAGGTAAGAACATGTTATCAGTACCTTAAATAAGATAAATCTAATTTTAATATTAATATTTGTATGGATAGATGGATAGATAGTAGGTATTTAATATGATGAGGATCAGCAAGCCTTTTCCCCTAATGAGTAATAATAAGTGACTAACTAATTGGGGTTCCTCGCATTATTAGGGTATTATTGGGAGTTAACTCGTGGGTATTGTCAGCTACGCAGGGTGTTTGAGTGGAATCCTTGTAGAGTTCAAATCCCCGATGTTTATCTCTCGCTCAAACCAACAAGCTCATAGGAATTGTTAATACGATATATCTGTTTTGATATATCATACGAACTTTCCAAGCTCTATTTTTATTCAAAACTCACAAAATGGGGATATTTGTACTTATATTGTAGTACAAAGGTCTTTTTTCCATTTAACACAAGAATCACAAAAACAATAGTCCTATGAACTCCCACATTATTCATCCTCAGTAATACGTATCAATACATGATCGAGAGCTGCAGATATAATACATTAATTCTTGAACAGATATAATATCAATTGTTTTTTCGGCCTTGATTAAATACCATTAGGGAATACATAGATTAATCCTATCTGAGAAAAATTGTAATCCGTTGTTGATATTCTCATATTCTTAGGGCTGAATAAATTTACTACAAAGTGAGAGTTTAAACGGAAGTTCTGGTCGTTTTGCAAGTAAAAGATTACTTCAGGAGTTTTGAAAAAAAAACCTTAAAATCGCAATTTTACCAGTCAATAGCCTCAGAGGAAGGGAGCGAGTGAGAGAATAGAACTAACCTCGCACAGAGACTTGTGCTGAACCTTCTATAATATCTTAAGATACCTCTACCATCCGTTAAAAGAGAGTTGAGGTGCTTTAAGGAATGTTGCCGACTCTCATCAGAGTCTGATATGATGTTATCCTATTCTTTACTCTGAAGAAATTTAATATTTCACTTGAAAGTCCTTCCTTTTTTATATTCTTCCACGCTTTCTAATCTGCTTCAAGTTGAAAAAAGTTTTATCAGCTTGAAAAAGATGCTTCAACTCGTTACTTAAACTCTGCCTATAATGGGTCTATGACTCTATAATCTATATATAAACTATCGTACAGGTAGGTACGAACGATACTTGAGAATTAAGAAAGAGTGAGAGAGAGTTACAGATTAATAGGGATGATACTCTATTTATTTTTATAGTTTGGAATTTTTTGATTTGACCCTTATCCTCCGTAAGAAATAAAAGAGATATCCTCCGTGGCCGGTACAGCTTTAATTTGTTATTATTGTACTTATTGAGAGATATCGGCCAAACTTAGCACAAGTGGTTCCAAATAAAATTTGTTATTTTCCTGTTTATTTGATCTGGGACTGGAAAACTTTATTAGACTTTGTGGAATCAAAGAAATATTGAATTCTTTCAAGTTTCAACAAATTATACTACAAGTGTATAACACCTGCTTTAAATTTCTTAATAAGTAACTGATAAATATGATTGACATGTAATGATTATATACTGCATCTGTATAAAAACAATGTTTTAATGAAGGCTTGTTATGTAGAGTTTATTTCCCTTTGAAATTCTTTTTGAGATTATAAAACGGGTTACATTTTTACAAATAATTTTGTCTCATCTTTGGACTTTATTCTCTCTTGTGAAGCTCCTTTGGATTAACAAATTAAAGTCGGCCATATTCTTTATCAAATACGGTACTATCCATACTACTACGAGTAATGTTGTGCACAATGCAATGAACCGATCAAGAAAGTTGGTACAAGTTGCAAACCCCTAGCTATTCATAGATATGGGGTATATGGAGAGAGAGAGCACCGTTAAATCCTTTCCTTTACCCCAGGGCATTCCCACCTACCTGTACTGTACAAAGTGTATATGCCACTTACCAGAACGTACCAGAACGTACAATTGCTTAAACCCACCTGAGAGGGAAAGAGAGCCGAGAGAGAAACGCAATAAGTATTTGCCAACAATGCAAAACTTATAATGTCTGCATTCCTTCCAAACTCAGGGACATTCACTTCCTCTGATCTTGAGTTGAGTTACAAAACGAAGCGAAAAATACCTTGATTCAACCTGTAAAAAACAAATGTATCTTTTTATATAACCCCAATGATTATCTGGCTATTTTGCAAATTTTTGCAATTTGAAATGCATTTTGAATTGAAATATTAAAATTAAAAATTAAAATTCACTTTATAGTCAACCAGTTCAGTGCCAAAGCTCTGTTCTACCACCAGTGACTCTCAGAGCATCAACAATTAACAAACA
>JAAZTK010000716.1:0-17963 GCA_036507255.1 Megalothorax incertus
CTTTCCGCAATTATATAAGCCTCATTGTCAGCAACAGCTTGTCTTAGGCGGTTCATCAATACCATTGGATTTGTAAGTCCTTCAATCCTCGAAACAATAGTCATACGGTTGTTTTTGAGGACGATGAGGGCAAGGAAAGGATAGGTATTTTCACGAAGTGCTTGCGAGGTTCGATGTCCCTCGGGTTTGCTCACGGAACATGACCAAAAGAGCATGTTTTCTCGGATTAGGTCTTGAAACTCTTGATTAGGCATTATATTTCGGCAAAACTCTTCCGTCAAGTCATGCTCATCACAGTGTAGATAAACCAAAAGGAACTTTAGCTCTCGTTTTGCATCATTCAAGGCTTGACTATATGTTCCCTGTTTTTAAAATAAGTCACAAATTAAGATAGTTATTGAAACAATATCCATTTTATTTAAGGATCATACTTGGTAGAAAACTGGGTGTTGCGTTCCGAATCGACTTTCATAACTGCGAATAAATTCTACAACATCTTGTACAGGATCGGTTATTGCTCCTAAATTAAAAAAATAAATAATTTGAGCCTTGAAAGACTCCATAAATCATAGGGGGTATACCTTGAGGTCTTAAAAGTCGAAGGCCAAATCCTATAAATTCCCAAAAGTATCTGAAAAAGAGGTCAAAAGGAGCCGAAACAATTCCAAAGACCCATCGAAAGAGTCCAGGGCTTTCTTCAGGTCGAGGTCTCCGATTTGGTGGAGGAAGAGGGAATGGTTGATTGCTCCTGGGCCCACGAAATACAAGATCCCCACCAACGACTTCTGGGTTTGAATTAATGCTATGCTGCGAGGAGGTTGAGGCAACAGATCGATTATCAGATGACACCGAATTGTAATGGACATTATTCTCATTTATGGCAGCAAATTCCTCTGAACTTATATGTTCTATCCCTATTTGTGACGAGATTGCTGCTTCCAAATTCCAATTAGATGCTTCCAAAAGTCTTCTAGATTCCTCAACGTCTTCCTGTCCTGTAACGGTCTGTAAGAGTAAGTTTATTAATTTTAATCTGAAAATATTTATATAAATGTCATATTTACCTGGAATTCGACAATAGCTTCCATCTGTAAATCCGTTAGCCTACCCTCATCTGAGGAGTTTGAAGTATCCAAATCTGCCATTGTCCTTTAATCCAGGTGCAGTTTGATATTTTAAAAAATTGTCCAAAAACCTACAAAAAATACAATGAATCATCAAAATATTTCAATAAACGATCTAATCATCCAACTACACTGCGCTGGCCTAATTTTTACAGCAACTATCTTTGTTAGATTTAAATTAAACGATCTAATAAATTAATAATTAAAATCTTAATTGAATTTTTGAATTTTTAAATATTTTTAAAAACAAAAAAAGATAAATATTAAAAAACACTTACACCAAATTCTATATTATCTATTTATGAAAGTCCCAGTTGACATTCGGGGTCTTCCTCTCTCGGTCTTGATGAGGAGGAGGTCGTCGTCGTCGTGAAAGGATAAGTAATTTAGAAATAATTAATTTTGCAACGAAACAAGATTATTGCAGAAATCAAATGATGTGCGTAAAATTATGGATACATTTGATGGCCTATATCTTGTACTGAGGGTGGGAAAAGAATTCTTAAAAAAAAATCTCAGAAATCAATTTTTGTGAATTTTTTCGAAATTTTGATGGAATTTGTGAGTTTTTGATATGAATTCCACCACTTATCGAAACCTCCTCAAGTTGTTGGAAAGGTGGCCAATCGAGACAAGTAAAACTGGAAGGTTTGTCCTAAAATTTAATGAAATTTTAGAGGTTTAACTTGATTCAATTTTTTGCAGAGATTTTGGTGAATTTATCCGAAATTCAATTACAACTTCATTCAAATCCGGGAATCCTAATCTAAAACATTGGGACGAGATTATTGATCATCTTACGCCTCTTGCAGGTGTGTATTTAATTGATTTTAAGCACATAATATGACCTAATGCTTTTTTATTTTATTTGCTAAAAGGAGATCGTTACACGAAGAAATTCCCAATTGATAATCCTTCAACAGTTTTTGGTAAATCCAATTATTTATGATTTGTGATCATAATTTAATTTTTATTCAATTAAAAGGTCTCTCGAAAGAAGCGAATACCTACGCTGTCTCAAACAAGTATTTTAAAGAGGTCAAAGAGGATTCTGAAAAGGGATTTTACGCGAAATATATCGGGCCAAGATTCACGAGATTCACGAGAAAGCCAGAAAAGGAAGCAGCCCAGAAAGCTCAAAATTAAGCTGCTTTAGAATATAAAACATCCACAGTTATATTTGGTTTAGTTTAACTTTAGAATTTACTTATTTAACTATCCTTTTAAAATGTTTCTATCAAAAGTGCATAAAGTTTTAAGAATCTCGAATAGATTGAATGTAAATAGATGTATTTCTAGAAGAAATGTTCATCTTGAAAATGAGCCTGTGTCGTCAACTCCTCCTATTTTAAAAGATATTTCAGAAGATCATGGATCGAGTGATCTGGAGAAACAACATCATCCTGTTATGCTCAAAGAAGTAGTCAGTTTTATGGATCCTAAACCAGGTAAGATTCAATTAGATTATTCATTATTCTCCGAAGGAACACATTTAAAAAAAAATAATTTTCTTGAATTAAGGACAAACTATACTTGATATGACTTGCGGGGCTGGAGGACATACTGAAGAACTGCTCAAATCCGCTAATGATTTAAAAGTGATTGGACTGGATCGAGATCCTGCTGCACATTCGATATTGTCAAATCTTGTTAACAAATGGCCAGATAGATTCTTTCCAATGCTGGGGAAATTCAGCGAACTTCCTCACCTTCTCCAAAAGCGAAATATATCAAAAGGTAGTGCTTTTTACGAGTCTCCAAATCTAAATATTTGAGAATTTATTTAACTTTTATTCTAGTGGACGGGATTTTGATTGATTGCGGCTGTTCTTCAATGCAATTTGACGATGGTTCTCGTGGGTTTTCGATAAGCAAAAATGCACCATTAGACATGAGAATGGATGGAAATCAGCTTTCCTGATGCACCCACAGCAGCTCAAGTTTTGGAACATATTGAAGAGGAAGATTTGGCAAAGATCCTGAAGGTTTTATAAAACTATTTCAACTTCAGCTCTTTTTAAATTAACTTATAATTTTATTCAGATATACGGAGAGGAAAAGGCATCAAAAAGAATCGCCCGAGCCATAATCGAAGCACGATATATGCTCATAAACATTAAAACAACCCACGAACTTGCATCTATGATTCAATCTGTTGTCGGATCTCGGTTAGATAAGCTCGGGAGGCAGGCACATGGAGCCACAAAGACTTTTGTATGAACTTTCTCAATATTTCTCATAATTATTTATATTTAATTAATATTTATTTTGATTTGTAGCAAGCCTTACGCATCTTTATTAACAACGAGATGAATGAACTGAACCGAGCAATGGAAATTGCAGGTGAAATACTTAATCCTGGAGGTCGTCTAGTCGCTCTCTCGTTTCATTCACTTGAGGTATTTTTGCTTATATTTCTAATTCTAATTGAAACTAGATATAATCTGTAACCCAAAATATTATTTTTCAGGATAGGATAATCAAAAGACACATTTTGGGGGTTGATTTGGATGAGCCTGTGATTAAACAGCATCGTCTACATATGGTCGACTCGCTAGTCACACATTCAAAAGAGGATATTGAAAAACTGAGGACTAAAATCTGGAGCCCTGTAAATAAGCATGTTATTGTGCCTTCAAGGGAAGAGATTGAGGGAAACCCAAGGAGTAGATCAGCAAAGTTGAGGTGTGCCGTTAAGAATTGATTTGTTAAATATAATAATAATTTATTTTAAACAATAAAATTACCTTAATTCAAAAAAGAATATTTATAATAAGTCTTTTAAAATTAACAGGATATTCACAAGGGATTTTTTAAGTTTACATTTTTAAATCAATTAAAAGATCCTTCAGATTTAGCGTCTAACTCTAATTGCCGCTGGATTATGTCTAATATAATAATAGATTCTAGCAAAGACATTTGACGCTTTGTACAATAGATCATCTTTTAAGTTTTCCAGTTGGACGAAATAATTTGGTAGATTTGCAAAATGATGAGCAATTTCGGATAGGAACTTTTTGAAAGACTCTGAACATTGGACCTTAAATGAGGGCCATGTCCTGACCGCTACAGCGACGTGCGTTATCATGTATAAGAAGTATAGGATGTAACATTGATTCCCTTTTAAAAAATAATATATTAATTACTAGTCTTTTTAAAAAATGTACTACAATGTAATTGCAGATAATAATGTAGCACTTACAGTCACGCCACAAACGCAATGTAATCAATTTTGCGGTTAGAATATTCCCACAGAATACTGCACTATTCAGGATTGACATTAAAGCTAGAGGAATGGTAACAATTGGCTCAACAATGAAATCCCAGAGAAGCGGATGAATCTCCTGTTAGAATTTATAGAAAAATTGACTTATTCAAACTATTAATTTAAGAATTGTAAATATCTTACATGTCCAGCGAGTTGTGCCTCGGAATCTTTCTTCTTTTTAAGTAAACTCCCAGCTTTTTCAATTGTAATTCCGATAAAATTCAGGAAAGACCAGACTAAGATTTCATAGGAAGTAGAGTGCCAAATGAACACATAGACGAAAGTAATGAAGGAGGCGAAGAGCTTTTTGAACTCTAGGTTGAGGTCGCTCAAGAAAGACAGATTATCCACGATTTCCAGTGTAGGATGATAAATGTATCTAAAAATTCAAGGTATAAAATTTAAAGTTTTAAATAAAATGCATCTTATTTTTAAAATTCTTACCGAACTAAAAAATTGTAAAGTCCACGATCAAAATCTCTCCAAAGAACAGAATAGCGATGGACGTACGCAATACAAATGGGAAGTGGAGGAGTAGAAAGACCTTCATATTCAGCCATTGCTGATGATATCCCATACATTACCACATATTTCATTTGGAAAAATTGGCCTAGAAAGACATTGAATTAACATTGAATTTTTAAATATTTATCTGTGTCACACCTACCTAACCAATATATTATTCCTCCGAGTGTCCATAAGCTGACTTGAGATAGAGCTGCTTTGGATAGTGAAAGTGGGCGGAAATATACCCAATGAAGTAGGAACTCTATTGCTAATATCCAAAAGGCCATTCGAGCAAGCTTGAAGAGGAGTATAATGAGCTTTTTACTAGTTTCTTTTAAAGATCTTTTGGCGGAGTGGTTCTGGGGTGCGAGGAGCTGTAATTTGAAAAATATACATAGTCAGTATCATGTCATGTTTAATACGAGATATTGAAGGGGCTTACCGATGATTCAAATTCATCGTAGAGTACAAGAGGTCCAGTCACGATCAACGGAGGATAAAATACATATGTCATCATATTAAATAAAGATCCCAAATCCGAATTCCCCTCTTTCCCCCAAGTGTCAAAACAGAAGCTTATACATCTGCAAAGAAATATAAGAATTTAAATTACAATTTATTAAATAAAAATGGATTCAAACCTAGAGTAGGTCCATGCTGAAATAATAGTTAAGTAATATTCGGATATGACATCAGAAGTTAATTTCTCCTATTTGGAAAAAATATTGTAGTTGTGCTCTATTCACTGCATCTATAGATTATGCGGATACTTACGGATAATGAGGGATATTGCGAAATGATTAAAAGAGACACTGTCATAATCCAGATAGAGAATTTGCTCTTGAATTTAAGTAGTAAGAAATATAATAGAGGTTGAATAAAAAGGTAATTTGTTGCAGCATTTCCCATCAAATCCGCGAGAAAAATATACGAGAATCCAAGTGAAAGGACACGAATAGCCTGCAAGTTGAAAAAATTATAAATTAGCCATTTAAATTGATTAATTAATTCGAGTCTAACCTGTGGAAAAATTAGCTTGAAGATAGTGACGAGACCAATATAAGCAGGAAACCAATAGATTAGCTTTAGTGCAAGAGTTGAAGTGAATGTAATCCATTCGAAATCATTGGTATCCCTCCCCCGATTCAATCTTTGTGTGAGCGGCCCAGGATTCATGATTGGGTCACTTGTCCAAGGAATGAGCTCTAAAAAAGTACGATTTAAGTTTAGTTAAAAATTTTAGATACAAACCAAGACTGTAAGATTTTATATTAAGATTCAAACCTTCTGAAGATTGATAAATTTTTTGGGTACAAAATACTATCGTCAGTATCCATCCAATCAAGCAAAAGATCCGAAAGACGAGAATGGAGAGAATGTAAAAATCATAAATTCCAAATCTGACAATTTCTTTCGGTCTAATCTCAATCTCATCTTTGATGTTTTGGCCATTTGAAGTTGAACTTGAAGATCCATTTTGTACACTTGTCATTTTGTACAGGGTTAGGGCTAAATAATTATTTTTTTAGAGATATGAATATAATATTCATAAATATTCAATTAGGTAAGACGTACTCTTACTTTTAATTAGTCAAAATGTCAGATGCTCAAGAATATCTGAATGTCATTCCACGTCTGTAATAATAAAATATTTCGGAATTCAGATTAGAATTAAATACAAAAGGTTTGCATAATTATTATTAACAATATTTTTTTAAATGTAAAAAATAGACCATGAACAAAGAAATCTTTTTAATTTAATTACCCGTAGCCAGCGTAGGTCCCTTCTAAAAAAATTTCAATTCGGTTCAACCTTTAAACCTTTGCGGATCCCAGCAGAAGACACCAATTAATTAGGTTAGTAAATACCTTAATTATCACACAATTAATGAATTCAAATCATTATTATTTTTGGTAAACAGAATAAAATAATTTACAAAACTTGACGTGTAAACTGTTTTACCGCAATTACACGATTATGGGCTCTGATTTTATACCCCTTTATTGAACCGGTTTATTGGACATTCAAAATCAAATCAAAGAGTTCCCAACATCTCGTCAATTTTTAATTAATTAAAATCGTCATCTGCATTGCCACCTAATTAACAATGGATAAATTCAAGGCAATCTTATTGGACATCGAAGGTACAACCACTCCAATATCATTTGTTCACGTAAGCCAGTATTAATTGAATATTTCATTGCATATCTGATTCTGCATTTGCATTGCAATATAATTGAATATTCATCAATTGCTTGATATTAATAATGATAATTATTAATTTCTGATTACAGGAAATACTATTCCCTCTGGTCAAGGACAATTTAAAGGAATACATTCGATCCAATTGGAATGAGCCTGGTTTACAGAGAATCGTGTCTTCTCTTCGAGTACAAGTACGAAATTTCGAATAAATACATGCAATTTAATCGGAGATTTGATCAGAGTTATTAATTAATGAATTATTAAACAGAGCCAAGAACATGTCAAAGCTGGAAAATACACGGAAGAAATCAAGACAGAAGATTCCGGGAATACGGATGATGTGATCCAGGAGAGCACCATAAATTACATTCATTTTCAAATGGCAAATGATTTCAAGACGAATTCATTAAAAGAATTACAAGGTCAAATCTTACAAATCCCATTCAAAGATGGAAGGATTAAAGGAGAGTAAGTTGAGGGATTCTAAAAAGATTAATTTATATAAAAGAGGATTGCTTGCAACAGTGTTTACGATGATGTGGAACCTGCTATGAAGAGATGGACTGAAGAAGGAAAAAAGATTTACATTTACTCGAGTGGGAGTATCCACGCTCAAAAGCTAGTGTTTGGATATTCTAAAGTTGGAGATTTGACAAAGGTAAATATATTCTTTTTAAAGTGACCATTCAGCAATTGTATTTAAACGAATTTTCCTTATTCTGATCACAGTATATTTCCAATTACTTCGATACATCCTCTGGAGCAAAGCAAGAATCCTCAAGCTATACAAACATTGCGCAATCAATCGGGCTTCCTCCTCAAGAGATTCTATTTCTGACTGACGTCCCTCGAGGTAATGATTAATCTTTTCAAATATCTATTTACAGATCAATTTAATCTACTTAACAGAGGCGTATGCTGCAAAAGAAGCAAAGATGAATGCATTTCTAATGATAAGGCCTGGGAATAAGCCTCTCAGCGAAAAGGAATACGAAGACTTTCCTACCTTCCAAACCTTTGATATCAATTTGCCTTAAAACATTTATTATTCAATTTAAGCTCAAGTTTAATTCTTCAATCGCTCATATTGTAATCAGATACGTGGACATAATATTGTCGAGTATATCCGATTCGATTGTTGTTTTTCTGCGTAGTTAAACTTTTCCAGGTTGATTCCTTTCGTGGCAATCTGAATAAAATAACGATTAAATAGCATTCTCATTATTTCTTATATTTCCCCCAAATTACGACATTTCTTTTCGATGAATTTTGATATACGCCGTATCATAATGGAATTCCGCCCCTTTTGGAATTAATTCATTCAATTTCTCATCCAAAAGCTTCATTTCCGAATCAATTTTGACTTTGAGGTTTTTCAGGGTTGACTTTCCCAACTTGATTTGCTTCTTCACTTTCTCCAATAGAGTCTCAATCTCTTTTTTCACAATCGGGGGTAATGGGACAGAGGTTGGTTTGAGATGTAGTATGATCATTGATGCTACAAGATATGTCATATTAAAATAATCATGAAATTACTTGCATTAATTAACCTGTAAATGCAAGCATTGAACTTTGAATGATATTAAATGGTCCATCCTTTTCAAAAGTATCGTAGAGTAGTGCAAATCCCTTGTTGATGTCCGAGTGGACATTCTTTAGACTTGATGGAAGAGTATCAATATTTCCACCATTAGAGGAGATTGGAGTATTTGAAGGATCCGAGCAAAATGAATCAAAATACCCCTGCTGGCCTTGCTTTTTGAGGAATTCGATAAAATTTGAGAGTGATTTCCATTTGGCGTTGCCATCAATTTCCAAATGAAATTGGACTTGTTTGAAATTCACTTTTTCTTCATTCTCATCCTCCACCTCATCTTCTTCAAAGATAGTCCCATTCTTTGGCTTAAACTTGATCCTCATTAGAGAATCCTCCTTGGTCGATGAAAGGAATTTTGCCAATTGAAACATCCATTTTGTAATAACGTAATAGTGGATTTCAAAGGATCGTAGATTCCGTTGAAGGGCACAATCCGCCCGGATTGCTGCCGCAAATTGAAGTAGGGTGAATTTCTTCAGGCGAGCCCAAAGTTCTCGATCCCATTCTTCCTTGGATGGGATCGAGCAATAATCCAAGATCCGAGATTCGCTCAGGGTAGTCAGTCCCCGGGCAATGTAAGCCGTGATTCTTTCAAGGGTGGTCAACTGCTTCTTTAGAGCGACAAAGAGTAATTCAAAGAGTGATTCCCAATCAATTGAATTCGGGCCTAGCGGCCATCCTGTGAAGTTGAGCTTTAGCCCGTAGAGGGTTTCAGATAGGAGGAATCTTTCCGAGTTCCGGGTGAATGAATCAAGCCAGTCTCTTGATTCATTACCACCATTAGCCAGGCCAAAGGTGATTGCAGCTCCAGGCGCCGCGCAATTCTTGTAATAAAGGTTAATCTCATAGTAGGGTCGAGAGTTTAGCTTGATTCCATCCAGCTCGATTTTGACAAGGGTTTCAAGAGTGATTTCCTTAATCCTTTATATGGGGAAAAGCTCTTTAAAAAATTCTAATATGCAAATCAATTCTATTTTTACCGATCAAATAGAGAGATGTGATCAGTCTCTTCGCTTTGCCATTCGATATTCAATTGCCACAATTGGTTAGCCCATTTGAATCCGGTCTGGATAAGATGTTCAAGCATATCAAAATGAAACCGGAGATTTGGAGAACGGATCCTTCCTTTGTTGTTGAATTTGAGGGTGGACACTTTGGATGAGAACCGAGAGACTGACCTCATATATCGACCCATCTCCCATTGAAGCTTCTCCTCTAGCCCATTTGTACCGGTACTAGAACAGTCACTTGTTGGCCCATTTTTGATAATCCAAGCAAGATAATAAGCCCATTCCCGAAATGAGGAAGAAAGACTTTTCCATTCAATCACTTTTAATTGGGGCTTGTCCTTTTGTTCAATTTCCTATATATAAAAATCGCGTCTAATTGAATGGATCTTTTGCCTTGATTTATTGCATTAAATCCCATACCAAATACTCTGCGAGAAATTGACAATCTTTGAGCAAATTAATAGTGTTTCGGATGAGGATTCGCCGATTCCTTTCCACATCTTCCAGCTCCGCATTAAAAAGTAGCTCCAAATCATAGGATAAAAAATCTTCCTGATCTCCTGGAAAAATCTCCAGTCCTTCCTGATTAACCCTCCCCTTATTATCCCCATTCCTAGATAAGAAACTATTTGATTGCTAGTTTAGATCTTCAATTTAGCAAATAATATAAGCAGTGTCATATATTTTACTTTGATTCTTTGACGTGGGACATTTCCCCTTTAATGATCCCATCTGAAGTGAGCTCAAGGTATGGCTGGTTGACGATAGATTTATCATGATGGTTGTTTCCTAATTGGATTGCTCCATTTGTCTCGTAATCTCCAGCCGATTTGTCCTCCTCCTGAGAGACGAACGCATACGGATTGTCCCCACTCTCCATTTTTATCTGAAATGTGCTTTCGTTAGGAGATATTATTTGAAGGGATCCGTCTGTCCCTATATACCTTACCGACTCCGCCTAAAGAATTAATCTTGTCAATCATTTGCAGATAAATTAAAGAGTCCTATCAGTTCTTATCCTTCTATGGGAATATAAACAACGTAAATCTTCTGGCATAGCAGCTACTTAATTCATGGTAGGATAATTGCGTAACAATTACATTCAATGGATGGATGGTAATACGAGATCGCTAGATTGTATTCGTACTACCTCTATTTGGCATGCCTGACAAAATTAATTGAAAAGCTCATAACTTGAAGTATAATACATCCTCCAGTTTGGTTGGCTAATGTAAATAATGTAAAAATAGTAGTTAAAGTGTGTGTGCTTGCTCTCTATTATGGTTAACGCATTCATGAAAGCAGATTTAACCACTTTGTTTACTTTTAATTCTGGTATAGCCGCTATATGCAAATAGACATTATACATCTTGCGTTTAATCAAGTACAGTTAATAATTAACAGCACATCTAAATTGATAAATGGGAAATTGCATGTAAAGTAAATAAAACTCTCGTAGATGTATAGGAGCTCGATTAAATAGGACCACATTTAAATACTACATAGAGGAAAACACAGATAATAGGATATATATTCTATTGATATCGTATGACCTTCTCCGTTGACTTATATATTAAAATGTAAATTAATTCTTGATCATTTAATTTTAGGTACCTTTGTAATTTTATATGAATTATAATCTTTGATTTTGACTATTTATAATCACTCGGGCCGTTGGGATATCAATATGTTAACTGTATAATTCCGTTAAATTAATGAATATTCATTTAAAGGTGCAGTTTTGCGGGCTTTTGCACATGAAAACATGTCCTAGTCATGTTAATAGATCTTCGAATGCACAAAGAGGTGCAAAACAAACGTGAAACACGCTCTTTGATCAAAATCCCGACTTCAAATCCTCAACTGCACATTTATTGTATGTTAGTCAAAACAAATTAAATATTTATTACATGTAAATGTATTCATCCGTCCATACGAGGGACCGTTTTGATGGAACTTGGATGTGTAAAAAAAATATTATATAACTTACAATTATACCTATCTAGAGTTGTGGCCGGAATGGGAGTGTAAAGTTTGCTTACATTCGAATAGACGCCGAAAATGAATGGGTTTTGCAGACAAACACGAAAGGGGAAGTCAATGACTGGGGCCTTGCTTACTTACATATGATATAACCCTTTCATTCCTCTTGTTAATAAGCTTATAAAGTTAGGTAAACGAACCTCCACGTTCATTCTGTGTATAATCATCATTACCACAAGGGAGAATGTGCAAAATCCTAGTGTTTTTTTACTCAAATATGAGTCGTAAACCGAGTTGGAAAACCATAATTCATTCTTTCAAGTCTGGCAAGTTACGCATAATAGCTCCACCCAAAAGTGGTAGGAACAAAATCCGAATGCCGATAATCGGATTAAAAGGTTAATAATAGCAGGTAATGACAAGAAAGCAGGTACTCTTTCTATGAGGTACCTACTAGTTACTACTTCCTATTCATTAGATAAATACTTTGGAATCAGCTATACCTATACATGTATAAGTTAATTTGAAATTATCTAACCGAGGAGGAGTACGTGCGTTTTTAAAACTCGACAGCAGCATCAGGGAGCGGCTAAAGCTTCCGCCTCCGAATTACTCTTTGGTCTAGATATATCAGGCCCATCAATCTGTGCAGTTAATATGGTTTGCCGAGTTTTCAGGAAGCGCTTCTTTGAAAATTGAATAATGGTGGCGGAGGTAGCGGAGATAGAGGAGGTGCTGTGCAAGGCTTGATGTGTAATTTTAATTATGAGAATAATGGCGAGTTTGAACAGCATTTGAAGGAACGGGTTTCACAGGGTTTAATTCTTTAGATAGCCCTCTTAATGCTCCGCATTCCACTAATGAACAACCAACAATTGCACATGAAAAAAGGAACTCTTTAAACCCCATAATTCTCCTTTAAAAGCTGACAACTCCCGTACACCAGTACCGCATACGTTGACACAGTTAATCTAAACTCCAACTACTCATGTCACCAAAATCAGGCAAAAACACTTGTGCAATAGGTAAAAAAATATCAGAGTATTTTTGTCCCAAATTCTCTCTCGAGTCGTCTAGAAATTCAGAGATTGGCATAGAGGTAGGTACGATACTTGTGTGTGGGTGAATTCAATACTAGAAAATGAGTTTGATCCCTGTCCGTATTTAGAATAGAATGGGGAGACCGTTTAGAGCTAATTATAGGTAGTTCTCATGTATTGCAATACCTAGATACGAGTATCAAATCTCACTCTCTCAAAGAGTCAACCTTTANAATCTCACTCTCTCAAAGAGTCAACCTTTAACCCTACCTACTTTTGCAAATTGCTTATAATCTATTATTGTACGAGTGCAAAATCAAATATATCTGACATGTATCTAGCTTACTGAGGAGTTTTTATAAAGAATGGTGCAATCAGCTTCATTGTACTCTACTAAATTAGTAAATTACATCTCCACCTTATCTCTTGTGAAATGATTTTACACGAACGACGAAGCCTCCACCACCGCCACCATCTCATGTATTATTTGCAAGAGTACTATATGAACTAATGGGACTCTTGGGGGATGCCTGCCCACTACTCCCTGAGGTGGAGGGTTCGAGGCTGAAACTGTAAAAACTTTGGGAAAGGGAATTAAGGATGGACGATGATCCCAAAGCTTTAACATGGGGATAATACGAATTAGTTAGCTTGCGAACTTTGAAGCGAGGGGAGGAAGGAGATTGCAATTCGCATTAGCTAAATATTACATAAGATCAGAGAGCCATATTGGGCCGTGGAGTATAAGTTTGCCCTAAAGAAAGTAGTAGAGTGTAGGAGGTGGAGGATCCCTGTCGAAGTGAGCAACTCAATGGACATTGGTAGATGAATTTACAGGTAAACTTTTTTGCGAGAAACCGGCAAAGGAAAGATCTGCCCAATCTTTTAGAGATGTCACTCTTTCCACAGGAGGAATGTAAAAAGAGATGTTGAATTCTGCACATTTTTTTCGCCAACAATGCTTTACATATGTACATGTCTGTAGTACTCGTAGGTAGCTTGCAGATCTGTGTGTTGCAGGTAAAGGCTCAATAGCCTCAAATATAGCCGAGTGAAAGGTACTAATCAAGAGCCTCGAGGCTAAAGTTCTCTGAATTGAATAGCCCTATCTGAGGAATGAGATACATTGTGGATTTCTATATATTAAAAGATAGGGTTTTTGATACGGTTTGAATATACAAAAATAGTAGTAAAACTGCTACAGTGTATTACAGTGTATTACTCCTCAGGAGAGTGTAGTTGAACACCATTTTCATTTTACATTTGACTTGCAGTGCATTGCCTTCCCTTCTTATCCCTTCCTGTGAGGAACTTGGCATGTCATACTCATAGAGGAGTTCAGATAGGGGGAAATGTGTATTACAAAGTATAGTATGGGAGAGATAGAGCTCCTCTGAGTTTTAGTATTTTATCGTAGGACTCTGACTCTCTCTCCCTACTACTTACTCCTAGTAAGGATAGTATCAGAGGAGCAGCACAGCTGAAAAACCATCCATTCCATCCATCCTTTTTTACTCTGATCTCTCGACTCTGGCCAATACACATATTGAAGAAGAACAATCATTTCCATCCCAAATCCCCTCCTCGTCATACTTAAATCCCTTCTAGTGTGTAAACTTAAGTTAAGGGAAAGGAACTTGTTTTGAGTGCAAAAATATATAAGGAGTAGGTGTACTATTTCATAAAAGTTGCAACATGGAAAGCGGAAGTATGTCGGGGTCAGTGATTGTATTCTGAAACTCTGGTTTAAACTCTTAAAAAAACTCCTCCCGTCCTGTCAACAATACTCAACTAATATTACATTGTAATGTCCATTAGCAGCAGTACGATTTGATACTGGGACACTTTTTTTTCAATTAAAATACACGCGAGTCCAATAGTTTTTAAAGCGAAATTGGAGAAACTCTTTTGCAAATTTCTAAATTTGACATTAAATGCACTCTTAATTAAAATCAACGAATTTGCTCATACCTAATTGTGCTTTGTGAACTAGTTAATCATTTTGTGAATCAATAACCCTTTGTTCCTTTAATCATAATACTATTTATGAAAGTTGTGAAAAACCTTTGGGAAGAGCTGCATTTTTACAAATTTACACACGACCGGAATTTATATGCATATTCATTAACTCGAGAGTTGTAAAACCGTTACGTTTAATATTGCAGTTGGATCAAAGTAAACATAGCAGTACAATTATCGGTATGACCTCAAAGGTCATCGTAATCTTTGTCGGTGAACGTTACTTATATATATGTTGATATATTGAAAGTGCAATAAATAGCGATAGAATTTTAATTATTGTTTGTGCTACGCTACAGATTGGATAGAGATTGTAATCCGAGTCTCTTTTTTTGTGAGCTAAATTAATCTTAATTATCGTATCTCGGCAATGCTGGCGGAACGGAGAATGCTTTGATTGAAATTAAAGCGAAAGGGTGGCCGTGGACTTCAATGACATTTTATTAGGTAATTGCCAAGTAAGAAAATACCCCTTCCATTTAAACAATCCAATCTTAACGATATCTCTATTGATAGCTCAATCTGATATGTCCAATTTAAAATTTATTGATTGCATTTGATTACAAATTACTAATGCTATATTAATATACCTAACTTATCGTATTGCAGAGTAAATATATGTGAAATTATTATATATGAAGGAGACGAAATTATAGTAATTTAGTTCAAGTTGATAAGATCCGCAGTTGTTTATCAGAGGTGCATTAACTGTGGGACCTGGTTAAAAATTGTTTCTGAAATCAAACTTCCAATGAGTCAATAAATGATTACATTTGTGAGTACATTTGCTGAAAAACATATCAAAAACAGACATACAGACATACAGATATATCGCAATAGTGCCCTACGAGGTACTATTAGTAATACGATGTATACTAGACTAGAGGAGTAGGTAGGTATTAACAATTTAAGGAAGGCCTAATTTTGGGGAAATTTCATTTTTTAACGTGAAGGAATGTTAATTGTAAGAGCTCCTTATAATACCGTAGGTATACTAATAGTATACTACTATACTGATAATACGATACATATGTATATATTGTCCTAAGATAATTATAATATTCTCCTAAGTTGTTTAAAAATCCTATACAGATTGCAGGTGTAGTGCCTACCTAATAGATAGCTCTTATTATCTTAAAGTGATATGAGTATTTCTTAATTCCTTTACTTCCTTCATAATTCCAAGACGGATTATATAATAGAAGGATAATCAGATTTGCATATGGCTTCCTTCTCCACATCATTATCATTAAACACACAGAAAAAAATTATAGCCAAATTTTTCACGCAAAAACCCCCCATCTCATCTAGGGGCTAAGAAGGTCTTAAGATAGTGTACTTAACAAATGCACAATCTTTGCAAGATTTTAAAGTAGATTTGGCTTTAAAGATCTCTCGAGTCTTGAGAGGGATGAAGTTTTGGTTTTGCTGTTGGTCACGCCTTTTGGTCAAGTTAAATTGCAGTACTTGCCAATTTTACAATTCTTCTTACCATTAGCATAATACCTAGTACCTGTGTAAAAAAAATACTTGATGAATGGTATATAGAAAAATGTATTTGAGTCATGAGCCCCCATTATCCTACTATAGAAGAGAGAGAGAGAGTCAGGGGAATGTGTACCTCAATTCAATGCACAATGCAAAAGTATATCTGAGAGAGTTCACCTTGATTTAATTGCCTTGCCATATGCTCATAGTAGTATACCGATATGCTTGCATAAAAGTATGCGCTAAAGTTTTGTCTATATAATATTAAACGGCTGCAAGGGAATTTAACGGTGTCACTTGCTCCTAGTCTTATGTAGTGTTGTTGTGGCTCAGCTAGCAACCACCAGCCCAAGTTCAAAGTGCTGAACTGTTGAATTTGTGAAAAAAAAATTGATTAAAAATTCAATGCTAAACATTTGTTAACCAAATTTCAGTTCCTTCCTTCCTGCATTTCTTAATTCTCAACTGGTGCTAAATGAGTTCATTGTAAACTGCAAGGGTTAGCCTGTGGTTTGACTTTTGAGGTGTGTTAAAGTGCAAGTAGGACCCTAGTCAATAATTAAAGACTAAATCCCCCTCGGAGTGGCTTTTACTCAATGCCCTGTCTCTCCCCAAATTAATTCAATGGCCCAATTCAAACCCTAACCTTTAAAATGTCATTCTGTGAAGTGGGATTGTTCTAACTTACAAATGTATGGGGGTTATATGATTGAAACAAAAGAAAGATTGGGGGAAAGATTGGCTTGAACCGAATTCTTTGAATCTGTAAACAATTTAACGAGGAATTTGTGTACAATTTTAAGATACAATAAGGAGATTTTGTTAAGCATTTTATTCTTGTAATCTGGAACACTGGTTTGATTGAAAGGAGGAGGAGGTGGAGGAATTTTTTGATTCAAATCAACCCATTTCTCTTTACACAAAATAATACATATGCATATTTAAGTCGAGTGAAGTGAAATCATTCCCCTTTTTAACCGAGAGTGAACTACTTTGTATATTTTATCGATTTTGAGATTGAGCTACTTATTATGAGTTTTACATTCCTTTCACAGTGCATTTATAAACGCCATACACATCATGGTACTACAATCAGCTAAGGATTAGCATTTTTACACGCATTTAAACGAGAGCAGCAATAGAAAAGTTTGACGATCAACAGCTAGGATTAAAGCTTCCGATCTGAATAATCAGAAAAATAAATACTTTCATCTCGATAGAGCTCAATAACTTAAACTCTCTGCAAAATATTATATTTGTACTACTTGTGGTAATTCCTTTGGAAAGAACCGATGGCGAACTGACAATTATTCAAAGGTTTGCAAATTGCCTCTTTTTTTCATCTCTCCGGCACTTTCCCCTCTTCATAATATTCTAGCTGCTTCAGAACTTCAGATTGACCTAATTCCTTAACTAATTTTGTCTATTCAACCAAATTCTTCCCATCTGCTTACCTATAACAATTTTATGTATAAGCAAAATGCATTCCAGAATCGGATATATGTATACTCCTCACAAAAGAAATACAAAAGACTATAATGTTATATATCGAATATATACTACTATTTTAGAAAAAGTTTACAACACAAAAAGGGTATAGACTATAGATAGGTGTTCAATTCATAAATTATTGACAAAACTTTGAGTCATCCATGCATCCTTGAGAGTATTGGTTAGCTAAGCACTTACCTAATTAAATTGAAGTTGCCTCTGGTACTATA